>JAQIWJ010000053.1:0-41612 GCA_034695185.1 Discolaimus major
ATGGTCACTTTTGGTCAAAAATGACCAATGGTCACCATCCTTCTCCGCATGATCTAGTTAGTCTAAATTTCAAATATGAAATTCTGATGTCTGGTTATGGAGAAATTCTACCACAAAGTGGGTAAGTTTCTTTATAGACACCCTGTATAAAAAGCATCTGTATAATCTTGACGAATCAGTAGATGACGTTTCGAGCCAAAGCAACGTATCAAACTGATATTCTACAGGAGCATGAATAGGGAAAAACCAGGGCCTAACTAAACGAAACAGCTGTTCAAAGTTCTTCTCGAAAAAGCACCCACTACACCAGACCAAGGAGAAAGGGCGTTGAACAGGCAAAACGGTTGGGTTTTTGTCTGACGTCAATTCATCACGCTTTTCACACCTTTCGTTTTACTTTTACCTTTCGGATTTTTACTAACGGAAAAGTCTCCACATCTGGTCTGGCTTTTGCTCTCGCCTGAGAAGAAATTCCGTATACCGAAAATGGCTGATCAGATATTCCGCATCGCATTGAGTTTGATTTGTATTTTCGGTTTCATCCAAGCCGTGCAAGTGGATTTCAAAGATTGCGGTACGCCAATCGTCTGGGCGAGGTGATCATTTCTAAAAGAATAATGCCCAATTCTAGGATCCAAAGAAGCGGTTATAAATAAAGTGGAAGTCGATCCGTGCGATAATCCCACGTTTTGTTCATTGAAAAAAGGCACGTCGCCCAAAATTAGCGTCACATTTACAACAAGTACGTATTAGCCAAAATACTGCCGATTCGGGCAAATCAGCATTGCCAAATGCTGACCAGCTTGTTTGCTGATTTGAGCATTACCCAAAAATTGCATCCTAATATTAGCCTTGCATTTTTCAGAAGAGAACGTGACGAGAGTGAAAGCAGTTGTTCATGGCATTGTTCGAAGCATACCGATTCCGTTTCCACTGCCACATCCGGACGGATGCACTGAAAGCGGCCTCACGTGTCCAATAGCGACCGGTCAACAAGTGAAATATGAACAACAATTGGAAATCAAAAGTGAATATCCCAATGTAAGCACCGCCCCCCCCGCAAATGCATACGATTCCTAAATCCGTGCATTTTCTTCAGCTGGTCGTGGTTGTCAAATGGGAATTGGAAGATCAAGCGGATAAAGATTTAGTCTGCTTTATGCTAAAAACCAGAATCGTGGATTGAGAACGTGGCAATGAATATGGACCAAAATCACGTTTTAGATACAAATGATCAATGATGATGCAATGATCGGTATACTGTAGTTCATGAACATGCATATATTCTCAGTTTCTAAAAATGACTCATTTTTATGCTATTTTTCAAAGTAAAGAACAGCTTCGCGATTTTGGCAATAACAAATTGGCCTCTGGCCGATTTTTTAAAATCACCTGTTCCAGATGTTGGCATAAAAGCTGTTCGCACAGCTGCGATTCGAATGCTAACAGTTTTTATGCACGAACAATGAATTCTAAAATTTGAATAACTTGAATCACGCCATTCAGAATTGCATGGAAACAGCAATGACGCATTGCTTTTGTACTGCACAATGGTCTGTGTGAATTTGAATGTGGGAAAATATGGTGGCATGATTATTTTCATGAAAAATCAGGCCATACCGCCTTAGAAATGCTGATATGGCATGATCAGGCCATGTGATTCAATTTCCCACGATACTATGCAATATCATGTGAATGATGGCATCTGGCTTTTCTTTGTGGCAATCATGCTGCATCAGATGTCGACCAAAAATCGATATTACCGAAAATCAAGAATCAAGGTTCATGAAAATTGATGGCACTATTGGAATCACCATGGCTGATTCCCTTCTGAATCCACTGTCTTAAAACTGATCAAAAATACCATTTTAACGTAATTACATCATGATCAAAATGTATATTCAGCTTTGAAATTTTTCAACATGCTGGAACTCGGGTTACTAGCCAAACAAGTGTAAACGCCTTGATCACCGATCGTGGCTGGATCGATTTCTATACGACTTTTCAAACGCGTAGGACTGTGTTTCATTTCTTCCAACTAAAAAAAAATTAGACGCGAATTTCCTGACGCCGTTCACCTACTATGATTGGTCAGATTTTTACGTGCGTATTCATTTTCATGGGTAATTCCGATCCGTCTTTGTACCATCGAATGGACGGCAACGGATCACCGTCGGCTTCGCAAATCAATAAAATCTTATATCCCAATTTGTACGTTTGGGCGAAATGCGATGCTTTGCGAATACGGGCCCCCTGTAAGATGGCGGAATTGCGCAATCTCAATTGGAAATTCAAATTACATTATACCTTTGGGGGATAAAATTCTTTATGTACCGAATATTGAAGGACGGATTGGAATGGTAAACTTCCTGTTTGAACTTTCCTATTTCGAGTTCTACTCGAAGTTCGTCGAGCATCGGCACGATGGATCAATAAAACGATCAGAATTAAACTGATAAATCGAAGCATTTCATTTTTTCTACGATTAGTTCTTCAAGCGTAGCATGGACGGATTACTAGCAAAAACACGGGTCCTCGAAGAATGAAGATCGTTTTTCTTTAGTGGCTAGGCTAGCATAGCAACTAGCCTTTTTGGTAGCCTTCAAAGCCTTGGTCGATTCCGGAACGGCCAAACGATCATTATTGACAAGGCCCCTCTCGTTTTTCTCTCGTTCATGCCCATTTTCCTTTACGCAAAAGCCATTGAACCTAAAGGATGCTCTTATGGAAAACTCTGGCCTTCCATCTTAGAGAGGGGAAAGAAGAAGACCGGATGAGGCTATTCTGGCGTGAATAAGGGGGATGCTTATTGAATAAGAACATCCTCCAATTATATTGCATAAATTTTCAATTATGATATAGCCAAAATTTCGGCTTGCTTCAGTACTCATGTGATCAGAAAACGATTTAGCACATGCAGAAGCCAGTCTTCTCGGAAATCAATATCAGAAATCGATGATCTGACGTCCCTGTTAAGATCAGCATGGCAGATTATATGCAGAGGCATACTGTAACTATGCTTTCCGCTTCTGCACAGCAAAATGAGCATTGCTTTTTCGCTTTTTATGCCTTCAAATTTCTTATCAGTATCAACTGTATAAATTTTCTGCAGTGACTTGGGATCATAGTGCTATTGAGGAAATTCAATCAGAATACATTCTAGGCGTACTGTAATCATCAAAATCCGATTGGCTGCACCAGTTAGTGGGAAAATTTCAGCCAATCATCGAACGCCCAAGATTAGCCCGTAAAACATGTAATGGAAAAGCGTACATTTTTCATATCCTCTGCTTCTGCCCCTGTAGAATGCTAATGCCTAATTCTCTACATTATATTCGGTCTGAGCCGTTGGATAAAACTTGGCTCGAGTTTTCCGAGAGAGACGCACAATATTGTAGAAGCCATTGGAGAACCTTAGCAACCGAAGAGTATTTTTCTGCTTACATCTCTAGACCCTCCTCATTCTCTACTTCTCATCCGTGCTCGAATGATTAAAATAAAAGCACACATCAATATGTGCTATCATTTCTCCCCCTATGCCTCAGAATGATCTTTTCCTTCGGACCGCATTGGAAAAAATGACCCTAAACGGACCCCTAGTCTCTCCTCATGCCATTCACGAGAATCAATTCGAATTCAATGAGAACGATCAAGATCGCACGAATTCTCATGTTCGAAATCGTGTACGCAGAAAAACTGCACTGCCAAAGATCAGTCGTATTGGATCGCATCCGAAATTGACCGATTTCAATGGTGATCAGCAGGGCAAAGAGAAATCGATACGTCCTAATCATTACGATCACGGAACGTTGACCAAAGAATTGGCAATGTCGCGTGCGAGATTGAAAAACGATACGATCACTTATGTACTGCCTGGTGCGGTTATGGATCAACGAAGGACTCAATCGTTGGACAGGTATTTGTCCAAACCGAAGACGAATCGGCCGGCGAAAAACGATCGAGAGAATACGAAACAAATATCCGAACCTATAACTAGGCCGGAATCCAGGGGTTTCGTTCAGGAACAATCGAATTTACTCATCGCAATGTCGTCGGACGATCATCGACCTTGGTCGAATCGATTGCCTTCCATTCACCAGGCGAATACTGTGGCCAGAAAACAACTCGATACATGGGCGTTCTTGAATAATGATCAACGAAGAGCGGATAATAGTACTGCATTGAACAAAACGTGGAATGGATCACGCTTTTAACATTCACATAACTTAAATTGCGCAATATTTGGGTCAAAAACCCACGCTTCAATAATCAGGCTATATTGATCAAGTATACTGTATTCGTACAAAATCTCCCAAAAATATAGACTGATAAAGCGTACAAATCAAATCTCATTTTCAATCGAAGGTAAAGGCCTGATATCAGGCGGAACGAATTTGCAATTTGCATCCTGACTAGAAAGAACGGACTGACTGTAATAGCCGAATATTAGATCACGTTTCATCAGGTGCGATTGATCCGTGATGAAATCGTCGAAATTTTCACTTTCACCCTGAAGATTATTGTTCTTATCCGCCTTCTTCTTTCGGTATTCTTCAATTGCATGCGCCACGACGTGGATGTAGAATTCGGTGACCGTTTCGTGATATGGTCGAATAACGCGTCCTTTGTTGGCTTCGTTGTAATGCTTGATACCATTCCTGAAAAATGAAATTATCTCAAAATGCGTGAACTCGGGGCTGAATCTCTCCACGCAAACACACAATGCTTGGGTAGCATAACCAAGCAAAATAAAGTAAAAATTAGCATACTTGATTAGCTCTCTCGCTTTATCCACGCCATAAGTGCTGATGTAATTCCACGCCATCCGTAAATGAGCCTGATGAGACCAATCTTCCCACGGTAACGTCTGGTGCTCGAATGCTGCCATGAACGAATCATCGCCAACTGATCTGTACGACCTGAAAAGAACGATGTGATCAACAAAATGGCTGCATCTAACGAAGTATGCAGTAATTGACTTTGCAAAATCAAGCACAAAAAGCTTACTTTCCATAATAAAGCAAAGGGTGAGATGTAGTTCCAGTAGCGTGTAGGATCTTCTCCACCCGACCGTACCAAACGATATGATCACCAATAAAATGATGTTCGTGAGGATGGCAAAGTAAAACTGCAGCCGTATCTTTCAATAACGGAACGTTCTCCGGGCCGACATCGTGAGGTACCGTATCGAATTGGCATTGACCATCGATGGCAGCTTTCGAGAAATGGATGCTTTGTACAACCTAGTGAAAGATCCATTGTATGCTCCAAATTTAAATCCGATTTCCGGGATTACCTGATGCCTTGACAGTACGTGAACGGCGAATAAACGACTCGAGGCGATAATATCGTGGAATCGACTGGGGTTGTTCAAAGCGAATGATAAAATCGGCGGTTTCAGCGAAATATGGGTGAACGAACTGCACGTTACGCCACGTTTGACCATATCCGCTCCGGTAGCCGTCACGACCACAACTGAAATAAAAAAATCACTGATTTTTCCATCGATTACAAAAATTATGCTAGCCCTGAATGGCCTAAGGCTAATAATTTCATAGCTCACCTGGAGCAGGTACTCTGGACATAACGAGTTTGAATGCATTTTCCAAATTCCGCATGGCCGTTGACATCCTCGTCATTGCAATTCCTGAAAAAAATCGGACATTTCGTGCAATATCAGCAATTTTGCAATATTTCTGGTATAGTGATCAGAAATGATTATTGGAAGCCGCAGGAGCCAGTGTAAGACCGGCGGAACCACAAAAGCCACTAATTTAGAAGTTAGCTAAGTCTGGCCATAACAGCTAGTAAAACGAGAAATTCCATAATTTCAGAATTTATTTTGAAAAGTCAAGATTTTTCGATCCGCAGATTGCCTAGCTAAATAAGGCTATTCCATCGACAGAATAGACACTGGCTAATCATCTGCGATACTCAATATCAGAAATTATCAATCGGAAATCAAGAAATCTAATTGATTTCCTCCAATTTCCAATTTTCTCGTTTTTCCGTTTTCCTGACACAGGCGCCCGTTAGCAGACATTGAGCCAGGTTAATGCTTATAACAATGTTCAAATGAACCAGCAATGAAAAGCATAGGAACGAAAGGCGGGAAGGCTACTGTAACCGCAGCGTCACAGCTGTTACAGTAATCCACGTTCGTAAAATGTCAGACGCCGAATGAAGAAAGGATGCATCAGATTCGATTGTAGTATAATTTCCTTGAAAATTATAATGCAGTGTTATTTTTCTATTTCGTAAGATTGCTTGCGCAGACCATTTGAATGAGCTTATACTCATCAATTTGAGACGGACCACTCACTGGAAAATTGGCTGGTGATAATACTTACTATTCTATCTTTCCGCAATGGGAGGATTTACAAAATTCGATCCAGTCATAGCTATTTCAAAATATGCCCCCCTTATTTTGAGAGCTGGCTGACGTTTTGCTTATGCCCACTAGCTTACATGCTTTCGAGATGACAAAAACATGCCCACATCCGCCATATAGCAGATGAGCCATTTTCCGCATAGACACCTAAATAAACAATGCATCCTCCGATGAATTCGAATTTAGCTAACGTAAACAAGAAAACGTAGCCAATGAAGCTTTATTGATCTTCTTCTCCCGTACATGGGTCGGCCTCATCATTGGTAGAAATGGATGAAGGCGTTTACCTGTAACCGGTGGAAACTAGTTTTCCATCATTGTGTACCTCCTCCTACTACGGGCAGGAGGAGTTGGATTGAAAATGAGTCATTTTTATTTCTCATGATTCATGCCAGCGTGTACCTGGCAACGGAAATTGAGTTTCCATGTTTAGTCATGTCCTATCTTCGTTCAGAAAGGTAATCGACACGGCTCTTGTGAGTCTTCGTGAGTATATTATTTGTGTGGAAATATTTTGTCTAGTCATGGTATTCAGCATTGGCATACTGTAGTGCCATTGTGACATGTATCTTATTGGAATGATCCTCAAGGATGTTTATACGGAAATTGTCCAATTTTTCATAATCTGACCAGAATGGTCCATTTTGTGAAGCTATGACTGAAAATGCTTTCTGGCATTCATCCAAATTCTCAGAATTATAGCTAAGCTAACATGGAACCATTCATTGCTTAATTTCTGAATCCCTGTTGCTTTTTCCTCACCCGTAGTTTATGAAATCCGTCTGCAATCGTGTTGGCATACATTTTCCTTTACCTCACACAGAAATACGCAGCGTCACGCCTCAGCCGTCCCAAGGTTTTGAGAAAGGCGACCAAACATTGGAAACTAGTTTCGCCCTCAATGTCCAAGGACATTTCGGATTTTGAGTTTCAATATGCGCACGCAGCCCCCGAGTTTTCAGGTCCTTCTTGTACAATTGCGAATTTTCGGATACTTTCTGCATGCTGGGGATTAGGGAGTTGAGATTTAGCATAGAAATTGAATTCATGAAATTTGAATCTGATCGGGCCTCCGTGGGAATTGAACTTCCAAAGGCCAGAAATAAGGGCCATTTGAAAATGGCATTTATGAATGTCAGCATAATCTGATTGTGTTCCAGGGGTACTGTAGCTTTAGCTAGCGTTTCGAGGCCCCCTTTTGGTAGCTCGATCATTGAGAATATATTCCATTTTCAGAATCCTCATGCAAAAAATGGCAACAGCATTAGGCATCGTCCGAATAATCTTGCACGTATTAGTAGCCCTCATATTTCTCGTGGCCATTTGTTTATGTTTAACGGGCGTTTTATCAACCGGTTGGCAAACGTTGACCACGCCCGCCAAGGGTGATATTCACCAGCACGGTCTATGGTTCGATTACACATGGGCTACGGAACATGCGGCTGGTAAAAACGAGAAAGAATGGCATTGGAATTTCAAATTCGGCGAAGCCGTCGAAGGCGACGATCAGCATAAATGGAAAGCGTATCAATACAATACGTTGATCCTAATATCAGTGGCCACTTTCGTGGCTTTCGTTTGCCTCGTCTTATCCTATATCGCACCCTACTCCATGCCAGTAGCGTTCATCTTCATTGGCGCGAGTATATTGCCCATCATCTTATCGGCGGCCGGCGTCATCATGTTCTACTACGAGGCTACGCAACCGCACGTCGAATACATCACTTTCGACAGTAAGCATATTCGCGTCTACGTTGATTATTCATTCTACACGGTCGTCGGAGGAGTAGCCACCTATTTTCTGGCTACGTTGATTAGCGTCGCAGCCGGCGTGGTGGATATTATCATGCACAGACGAGGCGAACGACCAACGTTGAAACGCGATTCCTATTTCCGTGTCAGCACGCATACCAATGGTAATCGTCCGCCGATACATAATAATACGGCCGTCTAAAATGAAGCGATCATTTCCGATCATTATCCATTGATATATACTCGAATATATGCATATTATATAATCATACTTATCATCATGTACACATATACATCCCTTTCGGTGCCTGATTTGATCAGTTCAAATGAACTATTCACAATATTTTCAAATGCACAAGTTTAATAATTACAGTTATTCAGCATGAAGCGTGCATACCATTCAAATGCAGAGTAATTATATCAGAACGCATAAACCAATCAGTCAACTTCGGACTCGAGTTAAAGAAATAATACACTACATACAGAGTTCAGAACGAGAATCAGGCAATTGGGAGGCAGAAAAGGATAATCAAATCACGCCCCAAGGCAAAGAAAATACTTCGACCCTTCATGGAATATGATTAAAAGAGACCTCAACCGAATTCTCGACAAAAAGACTAATACTAACACGCGCATGAATTCCATCAATGGTGATAATTAACGAGGGGATTTTTAAAGTATTTACATGATAAAATACACACACCGACCTGTTCTTTATTCACGACGGGTCGATGGAGCCGCGAATTCGGCCAACTGTTCGTGATGACGTTCCTTCGACAATAAGGTCAGTCCCAACGTGTCCATACTCTCGTCCGTTCCTTGTTCGCCCTTCGTCGATAATTCCACATTTTCGGTATTGGCCAACATCAAAGCGGCGACGAAATAGCGAGATACTTCCCATGCTGGTTTGCCGCCAGCGAACGTGGTGAAATCGTAGCTACCGCCTCCACCGTTGCTGGCGCCAGGTTGGTCGTCGAAGAAATTCAATATATCGTCACCATACTCGCGAACTTCGAATGGACGACGTTGTTCTTCTTCCAACAGCTTGGGTTCGATCTTCTTCTCCCATTCCGACACTCGTTGAGCCAAATCGCCACTTTGCACCTTCTCGTTTGCCTCGGCCAACATCCTATCCACGTGACGTCGTACCAAACCCTCGTAACTGGTGACCACTGGGATCGACTCTCGGTTGGAAATGCCTGAAATAAGGCATATATTGTTAATATCATTCCCACATTCATGATTGCGTGTGACAGTGCTAACTCAGCGGTCAAGCAAGTCAAATATTCTTACCATCTTGCCGTTCTCTAGCATCTTCAGCTGACGGATCGAAACCACTTTCTCCAACTGCGTCATTAACATCAGCGAAATCGTCGTTGACGTCGCCACCATCTTCATCTTCACTGTCGTCATCATTGACATCAGGCGCATCGAATATCGCGTGTAGATTATGGCTAATATTTTCCAGACGTTGTTCCTCGTCTATTTCTTTCTCCTCGGGGCGTCGTCGTAGAGCCGTGAAACTGCCTGGCGTATCCGGTCTTGCAATGCTGCCGTTACCGCATTGTTTACGCTTGAATTGCATTCGGCTTTTTCGTTCATTCCAAAATACTTCGTACAACGCCGGCGTCGATGGTTTCTTCCACGCTGGTTTTGGTAAGTTCCAAGGACGACCGTAGACGTGGCCATTGAGATAGTCCGAAACCGGTTCTTCAGCTTTCTTCGCCTTCTTGGCTTTACGACGACGGCCTATAATAAGAGGCGTACTGTAGTAATCAATACATGAACATGCATATGCTGTCTGCAGTGCTGATATTGCTCCAGAGTATACTGTTCTTCAATAACAGCAGAACTATTTATCATAAACACTGCTTACCTTTTTTGAAAGGTTTCCTCTTTAGGCCGCTAGACGCTCCATCCGTATCCATATCGAGCTGCTTCCATGGATCATCGCTTTGGATTTGATTCATAACTTCCTTTCGGGTTTTCCGTTTCTTCGTGGGCGCATTGAGCAACTGACCAACACGTTTTGCACGAGATCGCGTCTGCACTGGCCGTTCTGGCTCTGGTGGAGGTAATGAATGATCTTGATCCACTTCCATACCGCCATTGTCGAAATTGCCAGCGTCCGAACCGTCGAAACTGATATGCTGCGGATCGGACGTCGTTTCTGCATTGCAAGCAGCGCCTTGAGCGTTCTCTTGACGAATTGGAGCGTTGGGTAAATTTCGAATCGCCGTTTCTGCCACAGTGTCTGGGCTTCGAAGCTGATTTCGTAGAATTTGCGATAACGAAGGCATGGCGCATTTTGCGAACGTATCCGCTTGTTCTGGCATCTAAAAAGGAAGCATTGCAAATGAAGCATATCCAGATGTGGGCACAGAAGAATAAATGCTTCATAAACACTACTTACGTTGAGTAATCTGACATTTTTAGTTTCCAATATTAAAATAGCCATTTCCGGATAAAGCTTCGACGTATTCATCCAAAAATCATCGCGACGACCAACAATTTTCCCAGACGAGGTCTTCAACGGTATTTTCGATTTGTCCGATTCAGGTAACGGCACCAAGACCATTGGCATTGGTCGGAGAGTAATCTTGCGCTGACGGGCGCAGCTGGCCATATCTCCATCGAAATTCTCCGTTTTCAAATCGATAGGCTTGGTCGCCGGTTGAATAATATCGTCCAATGGGGCAAAGTTATCAGTATAATCCACAATTCGGCGATTAATACCGGGAACACGTTTGTTAGGCACATCCACGCTCGGTGCTCGTTGAGGTTGAGCTTCTGGTTCCGGTTCTGGATCCCTGCCGGCACGTTGATTGGCCAATGCGTGGATCAAATCGAAGCATAATTGGTAAACGTAATCCACTTTCCTCGAATAAACGCAGGCCGAGCCTTGCAGTAATATCGCAGCCTCGGCGAAGTTCGTTTTTCGAGCAGCTTGATTTTGACCAGGCGTTGATGCGTTGACACCGTCCAATTCATCCAGAAACGATTTCAGTGCGAGGGCAATATCGATTTTCCAATTCTCGGCCAAATCACGAACTGGAGTCAATAACCACTTGACGCGTTGTTGATCATGATTTCCAATATTTTCATCCTCGTTCTCGTTTGGTTGCTCCGTCACCACACGGCTCGTATTTCGAGAGGCTTTCGGTTTACGCTTTTTCGGCGCCATATCCGGTAATAAAACTGAAAAAGGAGATGCAACATGAGTTAAAATGAATATGGCTGCATTGCAGCATTTCCAGGATTCTCAAGAAAATAAAACGGCAAGCCCAAATTCTGCAGGCAAACCATGTGCAATCCCCAAGAAAATATAGCAAATAACCTACCTGATGTTTTCAAATAATAATACTGTCAGAAGACGATCTCCTGGATCACGAAATAATCGAAATTACATCATTTTGATAAAACTTTTATGGAGTTTTAGGAATTTTTGCAATATTCTCGACTTCGTAAATTCAAGATGGCGTCTGGCACACTTTCGCAGGAGCAGCACCAGTACAATGACTGTTTATATCAAAACGCGCGGTAAATTCAACTTTGCGATTGGAATGCCATGGCGACCGCCACGAGAGAAAAAAATCTAATCATATCCAGCGAATAATCAACAGAATTCATTATTCAACAAATCACCCATTAACAGAAATATGCATCGCATTCACTTATTCTCCAAATGCAACCTTTTTAGGCGTAAAAATGCCACCGGTGCAAATGCATCATTGGAATGCACGATCACTTCAGATTCATCGATCACAATACGCTTTTTGAATAAAGGACAATCCAAAACGAACGATTCGAATTCTCCCCCTTCTCCGCATACGTTCAAACCGATTTCTTCCTCTTTCGACACCAGATCATCGTAAATATCTTTCAAATGAGCTCCCAAATGCCGATCCGGATGCAATCCCATGGCCGCCACTTTGATCAATACGGCGTCCAAACCGTCGGCGATCATGTCCCGCATCAGTTGCTTCTGTTCACGACGCCATAAATACGCCAACATTTTCAGATTCAGACGATCGCAGACGTTTTGAACACGAACGCTTTGATATTCGGAAAATATCGCACCGACGGACACGGCTTCCACATTGAAACGTTGTTTGATTTCTTTCAATAAATCGTACAAATCCTCCACTTCGTCGCTGGGATTCGTATCCGGCGAATAATCTTTATCCAACGATAATGGACGCCCAGTAATTCGGCGACGTATCAACGGAATACCGCCCATGGCTTCGGCATAAACGTGTACGGCGTCGTGACCAACCGTCTGGTACATGTAACTGTCCAATTCGTCGATACCTGAAAATATAGGGGTTATTAAAATTCACGATTTTTGACAGAGGATGAGCTTTAGCATGGACAATAATTTCAAAATTAGCCCCATAAATATCGCCAGAGGATTTTAGACTAGGTGAATGCATTTTTTGATAGATGGATATGGGTATAATACACCACAAAAATGTGATAAATAAATTCAACAATTACCTTCAGGTGGTTGTAAATTGCCCAAACAGACGAGTTCATGTCCATCGTCGACGCATTTCATCATATTATAACAACTGTCCTTTCCACCGCTAATTAAGGCCACGAATTTCATGATTTCTGATTGGGATGATAGTCGATTATTGATAAAATTCGAGATTTCGAGAATTGTGGAATTTTCAGTTTTTACCACATTTTTGCAGACAACTCTTCGCGCACACCATGTGGTGTTGCAACTACTTACGTCATGTCTGCATTTCTCAGGAATTCGTCAGAGAAAGAAATTATATTTTCTTGGAAGAATGAATAGTAGTTAGCCATCGAATTTCGGCCTTTAAAATCATGTAAAAAATGCAAAATTCATGTCCACCCAGCCATTTTCGATGCTCCGATGGTCCATGCATATTTCCACGATATCAGTGCGACGGATATCGTGATTGTCGCGATGGAAGTGATGAAGCAGTAAAATTGTAAGTGGAAATTCTGTTTTTCATTTCTTTGCAAAGAATCAACTGGATTTGCAGGCCATTTGCATTGAAAGTCCCGCCCTGATAGATGCAGTTTTTTCAAGAAATCATGATCATCCTTTTTTTCAGATGTGGTAACAATCCGTGCCAAGGAAAAATTCGATGCCAAAAACCTGGCCGATGTATTCCGTTATCATGGTGCTGCCATCGTCCATCTAATACGTCGTCGGCCGATTGCGGCGGTTGGGAACGACGCAAATGCTGCTGGTTAAAGAATAGCTTCATTCCACCAACGTCCAAATCAACTCAACATTCGGAAAGTGCTTTTATGGATGGTCTCGAAATGGATCCTCAAACGACGTCTATTTCGCCAAGCGTCGCCAACAAACATTATCCTCTGTACGTTGCAATTAGCGTATTGGCCTTATGCGCATTGATGGTCGCCATCGGATTGGTCGTTTACGGTATCCATGTATATTTTTGTAAACGTCGATTTCGTCGTCAACAAGAAATGATTGGTCAATACTCATCTCGTCCACGTCGAACGACCGCATGCTGCCGTCCATGTTCAATTTCGACTCATTCCAATGGTCGTCACGTATGCGGTGGACCAAACTCCAATACGGTGCTAATTGGTACTAGCCAATTCAATGGTGCTTTGCCTCGTCGCCTATTGATCGAAGCCATTATGCCTCGATCGCTGGAATTCGCCCCGTTCATTCAATCGAATCAAGGAGACGTGGAGACCGCTGGTAATCGAGGAGATGAATTGCCACCGCCTCCATATTCGGAATGCGGTGGATCAGGACGCGGCGTTGGATTGGAACGTATTGCGGAGGAAGCCGAAGACGGTTTGCCAAGTTATGAAGCTGCCATAAAATTGCATCAATCAAATTGAGGACACTTTTTTCCATGACACTAAGAAGCTTTTCTTTGAGCTTTTTTGGATACCTTTTGTTCAGTTGTATTTTTTCGATTGTAGCAACTGCCTTTTGACGTGATGTCATTTATTGTCTTATATTGTATCCGAATTGTAATTCAGACATGATTTTTTTGTTGAATAAAATTAGAATGCCATTAAAATGTCCATGCGATTGATCTCGTCGGGGACCTTTCATGCTGACGATACTTCTGGCAATTTTGAATTCGCGCAATTTTGCGGTAAGCGGTTGACCCTAGCAGACATCTCTGCTAATTGCGTGGCAGACTGTAGAAAAACTAAAATCTGCGAAAAGCTAAAAATTCCCAATAATTTTATATCCTGGCCAGCTAAATTCCTTCCATCCATTTCCTGCTTATCCTAAAGAATGTCCATTCATCGACGTATAAACGAATTTCGTCGCTTATTCCGGCATCGATGGTTTTTCTTCTTAGTATTAGCCGCCATGATGATCGTGATTTTCGTATTTTATGGACGAATATTTCCAAGTTCTCAGATGGTAGACATTGATGAAGTAAGAATGAAATTTTGCTTTAGAAAATCGAATTATTCAAGATATCTTTGCTTTTTAGTCTCACGTAGCACAACGAATTGATAAACGAAATATTGCCGAGAAAGAGGTCGAGAAGAAATTCGAGGTGAATACCGTGTTCAAAGATGGAATTCCAAGTGAATACGAACTAAAGACGGTGGACGCTCGAAGTGGACCCGGTGAGTGATTTATTTAATTGCGTTCCTCCTAGCTAGAATTTCTAGCAAAGCAGATTTTTCTGTTTCATGCGGAAAATGCTGATAATACGGCCTTTTTCAGGTGAAAACGGCAAGCCAGTAGAAACGGACGCTTCATCGCCGGACGTTCAACGAGCCAATCGAGAATATGGTTTCAATACGATGGCCAGCGATAAGATATCATTGGATCGTAGTATTCCCGATACCAGACCAAACGAGTAAGCGTAAATGCATGCTTATTCTCACTTCACATAATAAACATGTTCCTATTTGTTTAGGTGTAAATATTGGCATTATCCGCCAACGCAGAAACTGCCGTCAGCAACCGTGGTAGTCGTATTTCACAACGAAGGATGGTCTCCATTATTGCGTACTGTTCATTCGGTTCTTAATCGATCGCCAACCGAACTTCTGAAGGAAGTTTTAATGGTGGATGACTTCAGTGATAAAGGTAAATGGGATTTATTTATGGCTAAATTTATTAAATCTACATGCCAAGTCTCTCATTTTAGAACATTTGAAAGAGAAATTGGAGAAGTATATCGAACAGTTCAACGGCCGCGTTCGTCTTACTCGCAATAAACAACGTGAAGGGTTGATTCGTTCTCGCAGCATTGGAGCTGAAAATGCCAGTCAGCTTTACCAGTTATCGCATTGACATGGAATTACATGATGCAATCTTTTTTTTCAGGAGGTGAAGTGGTGATTTTCCTGGATGCGCATTGCGAGGCGAATACCAATTGGCTAGCGCCACTGCTGGCACCGATAGCCGAAGAGTGGCGTACTGTCACCGTCCCAGTGATCGACAGCATCGACATGAACAATTGGGCGTATCATCCTCAATATGGATACAGAGGCGATGAATTATTCCGAGGCATCTTCGAGTGGGGCTTATTGTACAAGGAAAGCGAATTACCTGAACGAGAGAAAAAAGGGCGCCAGCATAATAGCGAACCATTCAAGTAAGCATTGTATTTAATCAGTGATTTTTTGAGTCACATTGTGCTTGTTTTCAGATCTCCAACTCATGCGGGTGGTCTATTCGCTATCAGCCGCCGTTGGTTCGAGGAATTGGGATATTACGATCCTGGTTTGCAAATTTGGGGCGGCGAGAATTTCGAATTATCGTTCAAAGTTTGGCAATGCGGCGGCCGCGTATTGAACGTGCCTTGTTCAAGGGTTGGGCACGTTTATCGAAACCATATGCCTTACACGTTCGGAAATCTGAAGGGGCCAATCATATCAACAGTAAGTTAGCTCTGCATTTCCAGTTTGATTGTTACTTGACAGTCCCACTTCTTTTGCAGAATTACAAACGAGTGGCCTTAGCTTGGATGGACGAATACATCGAATATTATTACCGCCGAGAGCCGTTCATGCGTTACCGCGATGCTGGCGATCTTTCGAAGCAAAAGGCGATCCGCGACAAATTGCAATGCAAATCGTTCGATTGGTTCATGAAAGAAGTGGCATACGACATCATACCTCAATATCCGCTGCAGCCTGCAAACGTGGCGTGGGGAGAACTGAAGAGCGTGGCTACCGACGAATGCCTGGATACAATGGGCCAACCGATACCTGGCACGCTCGGCGTCAGTGGATGTCACCATTCCGGAGGGAATCAGGTATGCTATGTTCATAGTCAGTGGCAGATCATTTTACATGCGTTGCCCTCAATTTCAGCTTTTCCGTGTGAACGTGGAAGGGCAGCTTACGACGGGCGAATGGTGTGTGGTGGCAGCCGGTGTTCGCGTACAAACCGGTCGATGCCAGAAGGGTAGCGTTGACGGTCATTGGGAATACAAAAACGTAAGTATTTGCGGCATCACTTTCTATGATATCCACTGAAACGAATGCTGTTTTCAGGGAACCAAACAAATGTACGATAAGGAAAAGCGACGATGCATGTCGGCGGAGGACAACAACATTCTCAAATTGGAATCGTGCGATGATAACAGCAAAAAGCAGAAATGGGAATGGAATGAGGTTAGGATTTGATTATAGTTTTCAATGCTACCTCTGAATGCATATTCCAAAAGGGTTTGATTTATATTGTAATTAGGATAGCCACTCTCTGAGAGTCTTGGGGGTTTTATGCAATTTTTTGTGATACGAACTTTTTGTCTCAATTGGTCACCGGTTAGATTGTTTGCATGGATATGCTGCTTTGTGATTTATCTATTTCCAAGGCTGTGATGATAACTATTGATTTTGATGTAGCTGGTGAATCACTCGTATTTTGTTGATGCTGGTTTTTTGTGGGAGTGCCAATCTTTGAAAATATAATGGAAGAATTTCAATCGAGAAATTCACGCGTGATCATATTTGATTGATGAGTATGCATAAAATCAATATTAAGAAGAATGATCTAGTATGTATAGATGGTGCATTCGATTTACATGTGGAATGCATAATATCGGCTGATCTGATGTTATGCTTATCATGACCATTTAGATTACCAATATCAATAGTTCCGATCCAAGCATCGTCCCAATCGATTTCCATATTAACATGCTGATCATTGAACGTGCAAATTTGAACGCCATAATATCCGACTGGTAATGAGTGAAGGATCAAGGAGGTGTTGGCCTGAAAATGACCCTCGGATCGCTTGTTCAGCACGTTGACCAGTGGTCAACGCTTGCACTTACAACAGGCAATGTGACATATTGAGCATCCTGTTCCAATATACGACCACCCCAACATCTCAATTTCCCATGCCTGATTTCGTATCGATCAATACGCCCCAATACTTGACGGACTTCTTGATCGTCCAAATACCAAGTCAAATTTGCACCCCATACGTGTCGACTCGTCTCCGGCCAATCGTAGACACGTGTACGATAGATTAAATTGCAACATTCTTTGCATTCGTTTTGCCAAGATATTCGGAATATTGAAGATAACAGCAAAAATGGAAGCATAATATTTGAAATCAAGGATTACTGTAGCAGAATGGAAAATCCGATATTTCAGACACAAGGAAACTTCAGCAAATGTCCAGTCAAAAGTACAAGTAGTTCAAATTGACATCCAAAATAGACACCTGGAGTGAACTTTTATGACTTTCCTAAGGTAACTGCTAGTTTTTCAAGTTCTACCAACTCTAGCAAATACTCAACCGAAAACGGGGGAAAAGGCGGATGTCAATAGTCAATTTGTCATTGTTCGAACTGGGGAATATGTCAATTGGTATTCTTCTCGTAGTCATTCACGCTAGACTTGAGACTGCCTTACGCTTTCTGATTTAATTATCCCGACTATCCTATCAAAATATACAGGCGATGGAATGTTTGAGAAAATTTTCTGCTTCTTGGCTGTGCTAAAATTGGAACTCACGGATTTGATCCAGCGGCTACAGTATGCCGTGCACATGAGCTAGGACAGCCAGAGGCCTGAAACACTGCACATCTCAATCCAGAGCAGCGGTTACAGTATGCCTTGCGTTCTCTTATTTCAGGAAAAGCCGATACATATTTTCCATCGACCGTTAAAATATGCTTGTTTTTGCTAAACTAATCACAGCACGATGATCAGCGTATCAAACTGTTCTAGAAACGTGCTTTCTGGCAATGTATCACGTAAAATCTAGATGTTGAAATTTTGAATTTTGCCTATCCTTTGGCACCCGATCCTTCATCAATGATAATTTCAAACGGAATGAAGCCAGGGATGGGCGTGTGGGTATATTTTCCTGTATAATCGAGTGCGGAGAATCGATTGGCGAAGTCAAAATCAAGCTATCACATCTCTATCGCAAATTGATCATTTTCATCGAATCCTATAAATATCGATCATGCGACGAGAGAAATGTGATTTTTAGAACCAGCATGTCAATGCGTTCCAGAAAATTTGATAAAAGTTTGCATCAGAAATAGCACGGGTCAAATTTCGACTATAAAATGTGATAATCTTATAAAATTTGCATCAAAAATAGCGCACATAGACATTGCATGGGTCAATTTCGCCCTTGGCCATGTAAATTGGCAGAATTTGGCATTGCTTGCCAGTTCAAAGAACACGATTTTTTCATCCCGCATTCCATGAAGGGGGTATTTGTAAGGGTTTCTTTTTTCTTACCCAGAGAGAATATCCATGCCCTAAATACAGTTTTCGGCATTTCTGCGAACGGAATATCTAATCGAGGTAGTTTATTCGGCCGATTGGTTTTTACGTGATGAAACGATACTCTTACCATTGGTTTCACTCTAATAAACTCTTCTCTAACATGACCATTTGAATGTTGTTCTATAAACTTTCACCCTACCCTTCTGTATGTGCGTGTGTTCAGCATACTAAAATGGGTGAACATGGCCAAAGGGCAGTTTTTGCAGTCCATGGTTAACTTATCCCGATATCCGGAAAGAAAGGCCTTGGGATTTTTTTCATACTATATCTTCCTCTTGTAATATTGAGCAAAAGACGAGGAGTTTTATTGTCCATTCAGTTATTTCACTCGAACAGTTGGTCGCCCCATTCACTGGAGAAATTTTGAGCAGCCTAACAAAGAATGGCCTATTCATGGCTAATTTTGAATATCCTATTTGGTATTTGCCATATTTGGCATAGGGTTCAGGCGTTTCATAACGGAGCTCCGTGTTCGACTCAATACGCAATGACGCCTAGTACTATATTTCATGGAATTCCACAAAATCCAGCATCCAAACCGCCACCGTTCGAATTTAAAATCACCGATTTACACGGGAATCCAGTGACTAAATACAAGGATCAAGTATATAAAAGTAAGCATTTCGGGGGTCGGACTGCCCGCTGTCATGGTCTGTACACAAAATAAAGCAAAAACTGCAAAAATTGCCATCATGAGCTTCAATGATTGTATGCAAAATTTTATCAGCACCATATTTTGCACTGCATTCAAAATTCACGCATTTTTTCAGTCCGACTCAGCGGAGTGCAAGCATCATTCCGCGGTTTTCTCATACAAGCACGTCCGGCCAGTGATCAAGGATATCCGATCGGTCACTCGAGAGTGGGTCAATTCGTGGCGGATAGCTCGTGGCAAGCGCAAGGCATAAAATCCCAACCGTGCCCAGGTGTATTCAATGATTCTCTGACCCACGCCACAAACGATGATCGACAAGTGATGGAAGTCAAATGGAGACCGTTGAAAAATCACGGTCCCATACTTTTCATGTAAGCCCCTTTATCCTGGCTTACTGTAACCGCTGAAGCGTTTGGCTTTTCAGCCTGACAGTAGTGGAAAATAGGACCCTATTTTGGACCCAATGGTTGCCGAGTGCTGGTTTTCTGGTTCCGGAAGAAGGTGCTATATTCAGCGGTGATAAAATCGCGTCCAAAACTGCTGTCGAATCCGAGGATCAAGAAAATACCGGATCAGAAGCGACCGAGGGGCCTTCGCAGGATAAAGAGCCGATCTCGGCCACTAAATGGCCGCATTCAGGAAAAGTGCACATTGAAATCGAAGCAACCGAAGAACCTTCGGACGAAGAACCAATTACGCCCAGTCCGAAAGGACAGCATAAAAAGAAAAGCACAACTTCGGCTCCAGTCGAATCGACTACTGAATTAGAGACCACCCAAGAATCGACCGAACCGTCAACCGTATCTCAAGGGAAAGGAAAGAAAAAGACCACAACTGCTCCAGAGACGACAGAATTGGTCGAAACTACTCAATCCACTGTCAATGCGAAGAAAACCACTACGGTTTCTGTAGAAACTACAGAAACCACTGAATCCATCCAACCTAATCAGCCATCCACGAAAGGTAAATCCAAAAAGACAACTACTCAATCCGTGGACGAAGAAACCACTCAACTAGTGTCCACAACGGAATCCGCACCAGAAGCAAGTAAATCCAAGAATAAAGCGAGACCGGAGAAATTACCCGAAGATTTGCCAAACACTTCCGATCATTCTGATCGATTGCCACCTGCACCAGCCGCCGCTGCGGTCAGTGTGGACGAGACTGATAATATCGAAGATAGTAAAACCACAACGCGTCGTCCATCGACGAAATCGAAAAAACCAACCGATTCGTCGGATGTGGACGTGAGTACTACGAAATCCGAATCCACAACAGCTGCATCAACATCGGATGAATTCGTACCGCCTCCTGTACCAGCCCCTGTTTCACCCTCATCCGGTCAATCGAAAAATCCGAAGAAACCGGACGTTCAAGAACCGCCACCGGCTCAATTCCCTGCGGCAGCACCGTCGCTTTTTGGTACGAGCTGAGCGGTTACAGTAACCCTAGTACTCATTCAGGTAATTTTTCAGAAGAATCGGATACGACCGATTACTGCGCAGAAAGACCATGCCAAAATAACGGTACATGCGTCAATGTACCCGAAGATGAACGTTACGAATGTAAATGTCCGAAAAAATGGGCCGGTCTTCAATGCACAGGTATTATATTTCGGATTATGCCAATGACTAATCAATCTCGATCGGCCTTTTCTTCAGAACCCAACAAATGCATCGGTCATAAATGCAAGAACGGTGCTGAATGCGTGAATGCGGAAGATAAATATATTTGCAAATGCGCAAAAGAATGGGCCGGCGAATTTTGCAATAGTAAATCCCCACAAATACGCGCTGATCATTCTGAAATTTTGATCCGTGCATATTTGCAGAATCGTGCCCGACGTATTTATGCGAAAACGGTGGCACGTGTATCGTGGCTGATGATCAATACGGTTGCATATGCGCGCCTGGATGGACCGGTCCGCGGTGCCATCTCGGTAAAATATACATCATCGATCGAATATTTGCTGAAATGTCAGAAATTTTGCAGAAATCAAACACTGCGATTCTCAACCGTGTCAAAACGGTGGCACGTGCGTGCATAAATTCAATGCGTTCGAATGTAAATGCAAAGATGGATTTATGGGAGAAGTTTGCCATAGTATGTATATTGGCATCATTCTGATCACGCATGCAAAATCTGCCATTTTGCAATGATGCATACAATTGCATAATGCAATCTTCCTTCATAATCATATGCAAATTTTCTTCCAGGACCCTGTCAAGATGTATACCGCAGGTAATTCGCCTCTGATCAATACTCCGATCAGCTCTGATCACCGTATATTTTGCAGTTGCGATTTCTGGGGTGAACAAGATAAATGCGAGACTCAAAGAGCCGCCACTAAATGGTTCGATACAAATTGTGCATTCACATGCGGCTTATGCAAATTCGAGAATAAAACAGGTCCGTGATTTGATCGATAAAATCACGGTTATGATCAATCGATATCACATGCAGCTTATACACGTATGTCGATTTTAGTGACCCTCAATGTCACATTACCACCTGTATTGGAATCATTCCAATGGATCCTGGGCAAATGGACCTTGAATTCAACTGATAAAAATCATTTCCCAATCGATTTCCTAGTGGATAATTCAGCCGGATACATAGAAGAGCTTATATTTTCCGTGGCCGAAGTACCGCAATTCGGTCCACCGTCGATCAATGTCTCGTGAGTGAATTCGATTTTTACGCTGCTACTTTTCATCGGCTGATCGTTTCAGATCAGTTGCGATCAATAATTTGAATCCGGATGATCGAATGGTATCCGTTGGTTTCTTGACCGTTCGACCAGCCACGATTCCATTGAGAACTTTCCTGATGACTACTGGAAATGATGGTAGGCGGATTTTGATGGGCTCGGATTGGCCGGGACCAGTCCAATCGAGCCTGTCACGAATGATCGCTCAGCTGATCAGACGCTGATCAGCTCTGATCTTTCAGGTATTACTGTAGTCGAAGAAGGCATCACAAACGATACGCTAATCACATTGACCGCTCAATATTTCGCAATATTACCATGGGTAGATGATAAAGCACCGGCTACAGTATGCCTTGAAATTGACCTATCACCAGGAATCATGAATTATTTTTTCAGGCCAAACGCAGTTTTAGCATAGCAAATTCATATTTGAAAATGGACATCGAAAGAACGACCAATAGTGGTCAAAAAGATTACTTCACGAAATATTATTTGCAAAAAGAGAAATATGCTGCATTTTGAAAAAATGCACATTACGATTGTGTAGTTTCATGTACATGGTATTATGCAAATATTGAATTTCGATAACACGATTAACCGTATATATTGCAAATATCGATTAGACTAGATTATTGATCAATAATAAATATTCGCATAGAAAAGCAAAACATTTTGACACGATTCAAACCAGAACGATCGGACTTGGATGGAGGCATCCGAATTATGTGTGAGATGATATGACTTGTTTTGAGCATAACTGAAATGACGTGAATAGTGTTTAGAGTGGGTGTTGCTTATTAGCTGACATTGTTTCAACATCACGTTTTACCTAGCACAGTACTAAAAATTACGCTTTTATCTTTGGCTTATTGAAGAAGAGAGTAAACAAATTTTTGGCACATTTTGACACGCCCTGAAATTAGCAATGTATGCAAGCAGTGCAATGCATGGACGGACAGAAGATGCAAATGAACTCCACCCCTCGGACGGACCCCATCCCCCCCCCCCCAATGCAGGAAATGAAGTTGCTAAATCAGCAATCGTCAGGCCATGTTAAAATGCGAAATTGCACTATTGAAAATTATAATCGTACTTATCAAACGTCTGAAATTTTGGCTCTCGTCTGAGTCGGGACATTCTGGCGCCACTCGCTCGCCTTGAAACTTGATAACCCGAATCGAGCGTAGAATAAAAGCCGCTTTTTCTCCAATCCACTTTGCATTTCTGTTCAAAAACGCACCCGTAGTACTGGCAAAATTATCAGTATTGTTGTCGAAAGGTCTTTAGCGAAACCCACGTGCTCGACGTTGAGGAGTATAAAATAATATTACTTCACTCTCGCTCTCTCATAAATTGTTCACACGATCAAACCATTCGAACTTCTGTCTTCATTTCGATAGTTGGAATTTAATCAAGAATGATGACCTTATTACGAACCGTTGTGATCTTATTTCTGGTAAGATCAAATTACTATGCTTGACCTGGACAGTGTCTTTTTTATTATTGCTATCAATTCATGCTTATGACTTTTCTCAATGCCTAAATTTGGCATGCAATCATGCATTCTGAACGCCCTGTGATCCATGGCATTACTGCGGAATGATAAAAAATGGCCTATTGCCGTGCTGTGATAAGTGATATCAGGCAGCAGGCATACGAGAAATCATTGCCATCTGATTTAGTGTATTCTTTCAGTGCGCGTCCATATTTGGCACTGGAAATGGCGACAGACGCACACGCACCGGTTGGGTGTGCGATGATAAATGGTGCTGCGATTATGAACGATATTGCAATCCGACTGCCATGGCCACCAATGACGATACGATTTCGAGTAGTGGTGAATTATCTTGCGATCAGGAAGTCACTCAACTCTTGTGCCGTCGCATGTGCGGAACATGTAGTAAGCATTCGTTGAATTTTGTATAAAATGGGGCATCAGATCGATACTGATCACTTTATCCATGATCATGATCACACCTGTTCAGAGGCGTGAATATTTTTCAAAATACTTCATGAATCGATTTTTGCCAGAAGAATAAGGCATGCATTTAAAGTGTGTACTGATCAGGACTGATCAGTCTTGATCACAATCCTGATCATCCTTGCAAACTACAGTATACCTTGATCATCATCACTTGTACTCATGGTACGCATTTTATTTCAGATATGGAAAACGTCAGTGAGAATGTCGAGGTTGTACAACAAGCTGCCAGAAATATCTTCAGCCTTCCATGATTCTCATTCCGGTGCTATCAAATATCGATAATCACAAATCGATATTTATTACCTGTACATATATATCATTTGTTGAATCCGATCGATTTGCTCAATTTGAAATGGCCAAATTTTCTGTTACGTTTTTTTGCTGTTCATGAATGTTAAGAATTCTATATATTTGATGCTATATTTTATGTACTATGCTGTGCAGGAAAAGTACAAAGCACGGAATATTGAAATTTTCGCATATTTGACTACTAAATTTAGGTCCTGCCTTTCGCACATAAGTCTAAACTGATAAAATGCAACTGATACATACGCGTTTTCCCAAATTTTTTATCACTGTGATCAGCTTAATTGGGAAACGCACGCAAAGGGGAAGGGAGAGAAGAGAAAAGGAAAGTCAGACAAGTCGGCAAATATTTGTTTTACGCAAGCGTATCAAACACTTCCTTGAAAGGAAAGAGGGAAGATTTTTCATAATCCTATTTCACACGTGCATCCTAAACGGCCGATCGACCTTTGACGTGGTTCCTGTTGTTTATAGGACGCAATTGACAGGCCGTGATCGAATGACGATGAAAACTTTTATCCTTGCTAAGGCCTTTGAACTTTGCAATGTTCCAACAAAATTCAACCGCCTTCCAAACTAATATTGACTCGGAATAGTATTATGAGACTGAGAAAAGATGCCTATGCATTTGATAATCATTGAAAATGCCATGGGGGAGTCCAAATTCTATGGTACAAGACAAAGTGCAATATTGCGCAATCCAACATGAATACCAAAATAATATCGATCTGGACAATCCAGTTTGAAAATCAAGAACAGATTTCATCAATAAAATCCATGTACGCCAATTTTACGCCCCATCACGTGTATGGATCAATGGCAAAATCAGCTGGCAAAACGCAGTCACGTGACCAGGCTGGTCGATGCTAACCACGCCCCCTTCTATGATTGGCTGAAATCAGTCAATCCCCCTTCAATGCCAAAATCAATAATCTCTCGATCAGTTAAAGCTCTGATCGCAATGATCACAAAATATCATGATTACCCTTCACCATAGGTTG
Organism: Discolaimus major; assembly: GCA_034695185.1. Classification (NCBI taxonomy): domain Eukaryota; kingdom Metazoa; phylum Nematoda; class Enoplea; order Dorylaimida; family Qudsianematidae; genus Discolaimus; species Discolaimus major. The sequence goes on from JAQIWJ010000053.1 coordinate 25,558, forward strand.
CTGCAAAAATCATAAATCAATCTGATTTTTTATCAACCGATTTGGTATCACTAACGACCATTTGCTTGCACTGTGATTTCCGCGTATCCCTACTCTTGCCCATTGGTCTCAATTCGATATCACCAAAATACTTTTCAGATTCATTGGATTCTTGTTTCGGAATGCCTTTTTCCATACATTCAGTAATTGACCACATTGAATAAAATACGAAGGACATTTTTTCACAAGGTAACGTTCAATCAAGAATACACTGAACAATATCATGTTTCGGAAGATTTTAAAATTGAGAAAGTTCGAAGAACCGTATTTACAACATGTTTATGCGTAGTCAATGCCCTGAAGGCTCCTTGAAAGGTAGGCGAAAGTCGGGAGGGATTAATTTTGAGTGCATTTCCATAAATAGCAGACGGGGATGAAAATAACTCGTGATGTTTTGAATAATACGAAAAACGCATGATGATAATTGCGATCAGAGTCAAATTCTGGGCCCGTACTCTCATCTCTGGAGATTGACTCTGAGATATCTCCAGCCTATCTTTTAGCATTGCTTGAGATATCTTGGTGATAGAATTTTCAGTTTAGACAAAATTTATGTACCAATTAATGCTACCCGCCCGTGCCAGTTTTCAGCATAATCAACCATGCTACATCCAATGGTGAAGTAGAAATAAATTCAGTTCAGCCAGCTTTTCCTGGTGTACTGTATTCTTTTATGGATAAGCAAAATCGTATGAAATCAACAAAGATAGGATTCATTATCAAGCATATCTATCGATATATTTGATCAGATCTGATCAGCTAAGCAGCTTCTGTTTTATTAGCTTGCCTGGCATCGTTCCATGCCCCCTTTGCCAATACAGTATACCACATACAATTTTGCCGGTGTCCAATCACAAATTTCCATGCCCAAAAAAATGGCGATCACATGATCAACACCAGCAATCGAGGTGAAGTGTAGTCAATATCAAAATCATCCTCCTGATCATCCGTTTTGCATAATGGAGCTGAATCACTGGTTACTGTAGACGCTGATTCGGCATCAAAATTTTGCACCGATTTTCGTGGAAATATTTTTATCATGATTGTAGAAAGCCAAAAAAGAATGAACCAAAGCATTTTTCTAAATACTCACTTGTACGAGAGTAAAGTCAATTTTGCATATGACCCATATCATATTGAATTCATAGTTTGCCAATTCCTGTTCCGGATCCGGAAAGTGCATCCTTAGACGGGATAGTATTTTTCACTTTTGATATGCAGTCTCAGCAGCAGTGAGAACTAGCTTTTGACACTCGAATATTTTAGTAAACTGCCATCATTGGCAGATGCACAGCACAAGTCATCATTCAGCCAATCTGGCTTTAGAATGCATCCAACCTTGAGTTTTCACAAAGAAAATGAAATTTCATACAAGTATGTCCCGAATCACGGGTTCAAATACATCAATATGAGAACACATTTTTCCCCAATTTAATCCAGTCTACACGTATCCTTCCAAATAATGTTACATAAACGAGTACAGTTACTCGAAATACACTGCAAAAACCCTCAACTAGTGAGGAAAATAAAAACATATCTTCAAAACCTCAAACCAGTAGCATTTTAAAAAATCGCACAATAAACCAGTCGAAATTATCCGGTCAGTATTGCGAATCACATTTCGGATTCGTTTGACGTACATTTTCAAAACAAAAAACCATCACAAATGCTGCCATTCTTGAGCCATCCATTGGGCACCGGCCATTTCCATTTTGTTGACGATTTGTTCGGCCACGTTTTGTTGCAACCAGCATTGCAATAATCGACGATACAAATCTTGATTGAGATGCAATGGATTCCCACGACGGAAACCGGGATCCGTCTCGCCATATTCGTCCACGTACGGAGCTGGCAAAATACATCCGCGTTGCTGCTGATATTGCAATACGACTTGACAATCGCGAACCCTGAAAAAAGATGCCATCCATTAGCATGCGAGAATTTAGCAGCTCTGAGAGTCTGATCGATCAAGACCAGAGCAATCAAAATCAAGAAATGTGCTTACTTCAGAAAGATGCCGGTTCCAGCCGTGCAGCTAAACGCATGATACGTGCAAGCTCCGACTTGTTGCTCGCCCAACGTCTTTTGACAGCAATAGCTTTGGGAACACAATAAAGCCCCGCAGGACAAGCACATGGTCGGTGATCGCGATTCGTCACTGTTCAACGATGGACAGCTGAAATAGAATCACGCTTAGTTTTTGCTTCTTCTGCAATATACTTGACGCTTACTTGAACATTGCTGCTTTGTTGATCAATTCACTGAAGTCGTACGGCAGTGGAACCAACAAGTTGACCGATAATGGCTGCCGTATCAATTCCTTTTTGAACACCAACTGTTTCACTCGGTCTTGACGACACCAGCTAAAAATGCCTCAGTTAGGACGTCCGTTGAATAAGAACTAAAAATTCGCTTACTTCAACATGGCGTTGATATCCACGAAATTATTCAAAATTTCCGATAAATCCGTTGGCATGCCCAGGAATCGGCACAATGGACGAAATTCATTGATGCTGGGATCTTTCAACGCTTCCGGCGGTGGTACGTGCGTCAACGCATGGTAGAATAACGCTGCCGGCCTCAGGAATCCTCGAGCCACGCCGATCTTCAACCGTCCAGCCAGTGGCGCTCCGACAACAGGTGAACCGTCGTCGCCAGTCACAGCCTTGTTGATCTTGGAAATCAGCTGCTGAACAGCGTTCTCGTCTTCCGGCGTCGCTTCCATATTGTCGTCCAAACTTTCCATGCGTTCGGATGTTGATCGATCGATATCGTAGTCCATCGTGAATAGCGATTGGAGCACGTACGCGGAGAATACCAATCGGAAAATATGATATTCGCCAACTCCGCCAATAGGAACAGTCCACGCATCCTCGTCGTCGGCGTGCAACCAACCAATGGCGTAGGTCAATTCCACCTGAAAATAGTTTCCTTCAGTCCATGAACATATAAACAGGGGAAAATCTACTTACCAAAGTCGAGAATAAATCCAACTCCACCACAGTAATTGCTCCACTATTGTTCGATGCCATCAAAAACGGTTGCACCAATCGAATCAAATGACGGCGAACGACTGGAGGCTTCGATACGAGATTGCAAACTGCTCCATAACGAACGATTGCGTACAAGCAGTCTCTCTGAAAAAAAACGGAATACGAATGCACCCAATGCAGGTATCACACTAATGCAAAAAACATGCGGGCCGATTTGCACATCAACCAAAATAATGCTAGTATTCTCACCTGACGAGCACCGAACGCTCCAAATAACGGTTTCTCGTCGAATGCCAAACACGCATCGATTGATCGGATAGTGAACGCGGTGGTGAGCCACGACATGACCGGTGCGCGAGGCGAATCGTGGAAAGGAGCCACTTTCAATCCATGCTAAAAAGAAAACTTATATGAATGATAACTGTTGACCAAATTCTCAATAGCACTTACGGTATATACGGCTTGCGAGAATGTTCGCAGCATTTCAAAGTACGACGACGAAAGGGGAACGCTAAAAGAGGCATAGATTTGAATGGGCGTTGGCTTCAGAATATGGACGCTTACTTTTCATTAAAACTGCTCAAACGACGCCATACGCGGGACAATTGTTCAACGACGGTCGTAGGCATAGTCTGCGTCAACGCATTGACCACCGCGTTGTACGTTGGCAATAAATCCGTCAATACCGAAACGCTAACCATGGCACCAGTAGCTGAAATCGGAAACGGTTTTCATAATTGCGGCAGCTATAGGATGAACAAGCCATTACCATTTCCTTGATTGGCGTCCTCGGCAGGCGATAGCTGCACATCCATGGCTTCCTCAGAAGATGAAGAGGACGTCGAAGAACTGCTTCGCATACGCCAAGATTCACCGGGATGCGGTTCTCGATCTCCGGTCGACGATGCCGATACTGTACGCGAACTTCGACGGTCGTTAGACGGCTCCGCTTGAGTCGCTGTTGCCACGGCGGTTTCCAATCCAGAAAACCAATCTTTATACGGCACATCCGGCGTTTGAAGCGAGCTGAAATAAAAACGGCTATTAGTCGCATTGCCTCGACACAATTAGTGTCAACTGTTTACCTCTCGAAATTCAATTTCTTCAATGGTGGTAATACTGGCAAAACCGTATTCGATAGCCGCTTGCATAACGGGCATAAATATTCACCGCTGTCGACGTCGAAGAATGAACCAAATCGCCAACGCAACGGACGTCTTTGTTCTTTGCTCACCACGCTATCGTAAAACCTGAAAATTCATTCCTTTGTATTATCATCAGAATAATGGATAATACGCGACTTACTGTTGCCAACAATCCCAATGCATGGTATGACCGCAAGTAGACGTCAACGCTCCAACGTGCAGATCAGCCGGTGCATACAACGGATCATGGTTCTCCAAATCGTCGATCATCTTTCCTCGGGATTTTGAGAATAAGGTGGACGTTTGAACGAAAGCTGCGTACACGATGGCACGACCACCGAACATGACGTCTTGGCTTTCTTGACACAGAACGCAGGCGGCTCGTCGGTTGCCCAATTCCACCAGTCGACTTCGCGCAGGTCCCAAGGCCACGGGAAAGCTTTCTTCAGGTGCCAATTGACCAACTTCTGTTTCAGTTTCTTCATCGTCTACACTATCGCCGTCAGCCTTTCCACCCGGCGTATTCTCCAAAAGCGATCGGTTGTTCTTCATGAAGTCCTTTTGCAGACGGGCCATTTGTTCCATAGCGAGTTGGCGTTGTTTCATGGCGATCTCGCGTCGTCGACGTTTCCGTTCTTGTTCTCCATCTTCGCCCGTTTCATTGCCTCTTCCTCGTCCTATACCGTCTTCCACGAACGTGATTTCAACCGTCGAAATGCCCTCGTCTTCCGGTTCGTGCATTGCCGAAGCTTCTTTGAATTTCTGAAATACAGGAGCGTTAGGATGTCGATCCAGGAGAGCGGTGTTAGACTGGTCTCCTCTGAAGCATTCATAATACAAATACTTACCATGATCATCCAACGTAGTAAATCCTGGTAATACTGCATTTTGGCTTGGCTCAGCAAATGTTCCAATAATTCCAATATGCTCGGTTGTCCATTCGATTTCGCGAATTCCACCGCAGGGATAGTGAATACAAATCTGAAACAGAAACACTCATTAGCAACAAAACGAAGGCAAAAGCTGAACAAAGTTACCTCGCAAAAACTCGTTCGGTCTCGCTGCCACTGGCGTAGGTGCGTGGCGTCGATTTTCGAGTATCGCGTTTCCAATTGGAATCATGTTGACGAATCTCTTCCAGCAACGCCAGGCCGATCAAATGCAATGACCGATGCAATTGACCATCTGTGTGCAGTCGATCGTAGCTTTTCGCTCGTTTCAATACGTTGGTCAATATTTGCAACGTGACGTCGCAGGCGAGAATTCCAACTATTGATCCGAAATCGTCCGTGAACGGCGGTGGCAATGGTGGCGGGCACGCTAAAAAGATTGCAGTGACTTTTGTGCGCTAATATTCATAAAAGGCATATTACCTCGAATATCCAATGGATCATCCCTCCTGTCCTTCCTTTGTTGTTCTTCGGCTTTGGAGAAATCGATTTTCGAATAATGGTAGAAGAACGAATTGTATTCGCCTTTGCACGACGGCTTCAATTCGAAAACGCCAGCAGTGGTTCCAGCAGGCTCCCTGAAACCGGTTCGAATTAGAAACTTGCGACAGAATATAATGCATACAGACTCACCGGAATACGGCCACCTTGCGTATCTCCTGTTCCAAGCCAGTCTTCTCCAAATGATCTTCGGGCAACTGCTTGTCCAACTTGCTGTACGGCGTTGGACCTTTGCAGAGCATGTGAACGACTTCACGCCGAACCACGTCTTCTTTCGATATTTCGCCAACGCCCGGAGCCCATCGTTCTCCTAAAAACAACCGTTTGTCATGGCTTGATTGAGCATCAAGCATCGATAATCTTCTCAAAATGCACTTACCTGCGATCATAAGCAGTAGATGCAAGAACTCTTCGGCTATGGTCACCGTTTGCTTCACCGATTCCTCTTCGCCGTTTGCATTCTCGATCCATTCCCTAAAACAATCTCATTAGTTATCATGCTCCAAGAAGAGAACGTTCAGATCTTACCAAGCAGCCCAACGCAGCAGGTTGAATTTGTCCAACACGCGGATGACGAATTCATTCGGTTCCATATTCGCCGCTCCGATTTGTAACATGAGAATATCCTTGTCGAACATTTCCGACCGACAGACGGACGATGCGTAATTGTGTATCTGAAATAATAAGTAAAATTAGTACCAGCTCCATGTGATGTTATTCATGGCATACTTGGTTCACGAGGGAATATCCATTTCGACGCCACATTCCAGCCGTGGATTGTGCGATCATCACCAACGTTCTCAAGGGCAATTCGATCAATCGTTCGATGCTCAATGTTGCATCGGCGCTGTTCACTTCCGGTGAACTCAATTTCAGGCCGAATTTCGAGAAATTCAAGTATAACCCTGAAATATATGAGAAATTGGTCACCCAAGATTGGCAAAAAATCAATAAACTTCTTACCAGCTAACAGACGGCTCAAGGGCAGATGAATGGTGACCGGTCGTTTTGACACGTCGTAAACAATGCATTCCACTTGATGACCAGAGCATTTGCCAATCGCCGTTAAGAACGCCACATCCGGATAATGGTACAATTTCGCCATGGTTTCGTTGAACGCAGCAACCAAGGATGTTTTCTGAAACAAGAAATCCTGTTTACATTCTTCCTGCCACAGATTATTATGCAAAAGGACTTACGTCGTTTCGTGTCCACGCTTGAACTAACGTCAAGACAGGTGCCAAGCGAATTTGGATGTTGAACGCGGTTTCCCATTCCGGTTCCCATTCTTGATGTTGACCGACTTGACGTACCACTTCGTCCATACCCTGAAAACGAATCGTCTGAGATTGGACAGCAATTTAAGTGCCAAGAAAATCTTACCTGCATGCACAACAGCATGTCCAATAAGGCTTTCAAGCCGATCAAGAAATTCTGCCTCAGCGCGTCCATCCATTCTGCTTCATTCGGTGGCACTGTCAAGAGGTACCTGAAAATGAGAACATCAGCAAGCCGATCCGCAACCGGCAACATAAAACGCTTACTTGGCATCACATAATGCGTACAAGCTGCGTCGCAAAACCGTAGCTTGGGTCACCCGTTGGAATGAAAACCGGCCTTTACCTAAAAATTAAATCAGTGTCAGTACTGAAGAAAATTCAATACCAAGCATTTCTTACTCGTGATGTGTCGTTGCGCTTTCGCCAAAAACGTCCGTATGATGATACAAAGAGCGTTCTCTTCGGCTATTAACGCTCTGGCCTAAAACGAGACCGTGTACTCCTGCGGTAGAATGAAAACTTCAAATACTTACAATAGTCGGAACGGTGAAAATCTGAACCGTCAGCGACGTCACAGATAAACTGTGTTCGTGGTCGTCCTCGATATGCTTGTGCATCAAATCAGGATACATCTGAAATAAGCAAACCATTGAGAATTTACTTGAAGAAAATTATGAACATGCTTACCTTGACGAATAGCTTAGCAAATTCTTTCCGAATATCCGCGTCCATCAAAACCGTTCCCATCAGTAATTCATGCGCCGCTGATCGAGCACCTGAAGCAAAGAAGCCGCGTCAGAGCACATTATCATGGTAAAATGCAAATACTTACTCTTCCACAGCTTGAAATCTCGTTTCATCATTTTCGTGATTAGCGTGTCTTCGGCTGGTTGTTCGCCATCCGTTGAAACGTATTTCTCTCGCATAAGAGCCCTCGCCACAATCGCCAATAACGGTGCTAAAATCAGTCGCTTTTTGGACTGATGTACAAGTGCCAAAGCGAGAAAAACTTACGGAATGAGCTGACGGCTCCTGTCAACCATTGAACGATTTTGATAGCGAATTGTTGATGCGCCACCAAATTGCTGTCCATCGTTTCAACGATCAATGGCGCCCTGGCTTCGCGAGCGGTTCGTTGCTGAAATAAACGGTGTCAATAAAATGAGCCGCGTATGCAACGCGGAAAAATTTACCTGTATTATGGTCTTGGCTCGTTCACAATCTTCCTTTGCACCGGACCGTACGCTTGATCGGCCTTCTCGATCGACAACCGTGGCCAGGAACATTGCTCGTTCGTCGTCGCAATCGATAGCTTTCGTCAACGCCTTGATCACTTGATCGTACGTATGACTCTCGTCGTTGAATAGCATGGTCTGGTACGGCAAGCTCATCTCCCTGAAATACGAATGAGTATTTAGTCAAGCAAGAAGCCAAATATACTTCTACCAATACTTACTGTTGCTTCAGTCCAGGCGGTAAAATATCGCAATAATCCCAACAGAGTAATTCGACGGCGTAACGCAGAACGCATTTGATGAACGAGGCCATTCGGAGTTCGTCCGTTTCAGGCAATTTCGTCGACGATCCATTGCCAGTACTGTTCGATTCTTCCACTGGTTTGTGCGCGGAGCAATAGGCGTCGCGTTTCCAGGCCTCTGGATCACCGCAATCGCAATATCCTGATCCACCGCTGGCGTGCATCTGAAAATGGAGATTATATCTTCGCTGCTAATCCAATCAAAACGCTTACGCTTACCTTATATTTATGCGATTTATGCTCGCTGCGGGAGAAGCAATCGAAGCACATAACGCACGTTGGATCAGTGGCGCATTCTCTGAAAAACAAATCGCACCGATAGGCTGATTTTTCATCAGATAACAGACTCATGCTCACCTGCAGCTATACGTTGGTTCTCCATTTCTGAATAGACGACCGCAGATTTGTCCTGGCCGAGCTCGGGTGATGTTCATTTTCTCCGCGAATTGATCGAAATTCGTATCCGGAGCGCCGCAAATGATGTTCATACATGGATCCAATAAGAATACCGTAGCTGCCTGAAAGAAAGACGCTTTGAATATGGCTGCCTTCCAGAGAAGATTCAAGCGCTTACCCTTTCATCGTAACTCAAATCAGTCGGATTCGGATTTGGCTTGAATATCTTGGGTACAACCGAACACCAATAATCTTGTAAAACCGCATACGCTGAATCCATTTCACCTTGTTCGAATAACGAAGATACCCTCTGAAATGGAAACGTACGATCAAAACTGACCGTTTCAGCTTGGATAACTGATCCATATCAAAAGCAGCTTACTTGAATAAATGCATTCGGCGAAGCAGGAAACGATTGCGATTGTTGACGATCCGTCGAACCGCCGCATCGTTGACCACTCGTTTTCTTTCGCCCGTTGCACGAGAACATCTTTACTAGCTAAAAAGAAATTGCATACCACATCAAATTTCAATAGTACAATTCAACTTCAAAGATATCAGCATGGATAGAAACCATTGAATAACAAGCACCAAATCAGATGAGGTTTACTCATTATTATTAGTAAAGCAACCCCCGAATCACCAATAATCAATGCGAATCCGCGATAAACCAAGATTCAGCAATAGTACAGATACCGCTTTACAAATCAAGTCTATACGTGCCGATCAGATAAAAGTTCGAGTGTTGATCAGTAATAATCGACGTTCTGCGGTCCACGAAGCCATAATTTCAATCGAAACGCATCCACGCCATTCAAATAATAACGAAATAGCCGTTTGTCCCGAACGAATCCCAGATTCTCGTACAATCGCAACGCGGAAAGGTTCGTCACTTCAGTTTCGAGGACCACCTGAAACAAAAATATGTTAAGCCAGATAAAGGAGACCATAAAAATTCATACCTCGTCACAGCCCATTTGAATCATCGTATCGATCGCTCGAGAAACCAGCCGTGTTCCTGCAAAAAAAGTACCGGATTTGGTTCAGAGGCCAAAAAATGAACTGTAAATAAATTGCTTACCAATTTTTAATCGCCTCCATCGTTCGTCGACGGCTAACATGGCAATATAACCTCGCCTCGTTCCCTTCGGATGCATGGCCAATTTGCAAATAATAGCACCAACGTATTCGTTTTCTTCTTCTCCATCTTCGGTCCGCGATAGTCGTTTGGCCTGTCATGAAACAGAAAGGCGTTTTAGCATCAAGAAAAATGGATAAAAATATCAACTTACTAAGAAGCATAATTCCGGCCAATTATGGATGAAATACCGATACGTATAAATCGAATACGGTTCGGATAAATCCTTGGTGATTAATCGCATAATATCCGGCATTTGTAATTCATTCTGGTACGGTATAACATCCAATGACGACGATGGCTCTTCGTCGTCCGCCTTCTCGCTTGTTGATGGATCGATTTCGAGATTCTGAAAATCCAGAGTGATATTAACTCAGAAATTTGGCCTCTCGAGTAAAATCTGGGGCAAATCAACATGTGGATGCCCTCGAGGCGAATTTCAGAAAATGCATCCTCACCTTCGCCCACCCAAGCTTTATCTCATAATTTATGCAAATTTCCAATTCAAGAAGAATTCTTGCATTGCACTGGAGCAAAAATGTTGAATTCCAAGAAGCTTTGCAAACAGTGCATGCGTTTGCAAAATAAAGAAAACATCAACATCCTAAACGGTGAAATTTTGCTGACCTGAATTTGGATGACAATTTCTTCATTCACAACTAAATCGTGACCGCTATCCATATTGAGCATTTTCCGATAATTCGAGGATCCACCGCAGAATAAAAATATCTAGTTTTAAATAATCATTACATCACGTTTATTTTTTGCAACTCAGCTGATTTCGGATATTTTTAGCAAAATCCACGGAAATAACCTCGAAATATTTTTATCCGCACATTCCAGGCTCAGCCATTCCAAAATTCGTACGCATTTTCGAGCGGGAATTCAAAATGTTCATCAAAGGTACCATACTTTGTGCGCAGTACGGTCGGGTCATACTGTAGTTCTGAATTCCAGATCATGAAAACGATTGGAATTAATCAAACGTTATGGAAATTCATTGAATCGCAAGATCCCAGTCAACCGATCAAAGAAGCGGATGTCGATCGATATTCGGAAAATGGGAATCGATTAATTTCTGATCATACACACGACGTACGTCCATGGTTTATTGGCACCGTGATCGGATCTATATTCATTTTGATCATATTGACGGCCAGCATTTTTTTGCTCGTGGAGAAATTTTGGCGACACCGTGATTCAACGATGATCGATTGGTTGCGATTGATGAAGGAGCAAGAAAAAGAATTGATGATGATCGAATCGCGTCGGCCGACTGAATCCACGACTCAAGGACAAACGACGACAAGTTCCACAACTCAATCCAGTTGCGATACTTGTGGTGATCAAGTCGCGAAAATGTCCGATCGATCGGGTCCCTGCGAATTGATCAGATGCGACACTTGCGAAGAAAAGGCGAAAATTTCCAATCATCCAACAACCGTGTTCGTGTGAATTGATCGGAAAGGAGTGATGGGAAAAATGAATGGACTAATATCGATCTCCTGACGAACTTATCATTGATCACTATCATTCATGGCTGATCTTATGTCCGATTGATACCCACTTGAATTGAAGAAATTTCGCTTCAAATACACGTGTGCTTTTGCGAAATTCGTGTTCCATCCATCACGAATGTGGGGTATCCACATCTATTTGGATTATTGCTATGATTTTTGCCACATGATAGGATAAGCATCCAAGACGGCACATAAGGGTTCCAATAATCGATAATTCGTTGCCCATGTCAAATTTATTGTGTGAGCGGTTACAGTATGCCATGTACTGAACAGTGCTGTGAAGAATAACAATGTTTTGAAGCCCTCATTGAAGACTGCATAAAACCCCATTTTTAATGACCTTAGGAGGACCCGCAGAAATTTGGTTCTTTCTATTTGCGGAGCGGGTTGTATTCTTCACCATACGAAAACCAGTTTTTGCCCGCAAATAGAAAGAACCTTTTTTCTTGCGGGCCCTCCTAAGGCCATTAAAAACAGGGTTTAGTGATAAGGCATTTCATAATCGACCAAACTGCCTTGATTTGCTGATCAGGGATTCTTAGAAATCATTTGGAAGCATTGGTGATATCTTTCTGATGGTCACTTACATACGATGAATTTTGACATCGTAAAAGCAGTGATCGATTAGTGCAATATTATCGATCAGATTACCATCAAAATTGGACCACCGCGACTCCCTTACAATCCTGGATTCGCCCTTGTCCCAATCCTCTGGCATAGCCACACATTGTATCACTATTTACTTTTCGACATCAGTTCAGCTTTTATCAAAGCAGGCCAAACGTGTTCCAACAAAAGCGTAGCCTGAATATGCATCACCAAACTTACGCATTGGTGATAAGAATTTCACTATACTATTATGTCCCCCAGTTGACTCTTAATCCTTGCATCTGATCAACAAATCCTTTCATCTGACCCCCGAATTCCTGATCAATAAATCTTCCAATGCTGAATAATGGTTTGCTTCAACGGTGGTATTTTGTCAGAGAATAAAAGATATTGCATTTGCCCTGATCCTCGTATCGTCGGTATTCATTGCGAGACGTTGTATTGTGAAAATGGAGGCAAAGACGGCGGATCAGGATATTGTATATGTCCGGATAAAAACGTCAAAAGTCGATTTTGCGAAAAAGAGGGGTCCGATTCAACGACATCCACGTGGATAATGTTATCCGTACCTTTAAGTGCATTCGCTGTTTTAATTCTACTCTGTATATTAGCTCATTTCTGTAGACGTTCGCATCGTCGTCGAAATGCTCGACGAAGTCAAAGGATATCCGCTGAGGATCAGAGGAATAATTTGGAGATTAATCCTAATCCAGGCGAAGAAAGGGAATTATTCATTAGATATAACGATCTGCCTCCTCAATATTCACCCCCGCCTACTTATGAACGCGCCATCAGAGCCTATATATCCATATCATTAGGTAACGTATTGGTGACTAGCCCATCATCCAAACAAATCCGCATCCATGTGGATCACGAATCCGGATCCCAGAGGGGAATCGAAAGGCAAATTTCGCGTCCGCAAAGATTATATTACAGTAAAAGTCATAAAAGTGATAAGAACGCTTATGCTGTTTGTAGTTCTGGTGTTTGGAGACATCGATCGCGTAGTTTATAAATCGATTGATCGATTTCGTTATATGAAGCACATGAATTATTACAAATACGTGGTCGTGTATGTTGATGGTCTCCTCGTGTAATCGTATCCGATCGTATTCAACGTAGCGGGATTCAATGATCCTGATCTCCTTTCGTATCTCATCTGATGAAATCCAGCATTATCGCTCGGCATATCTGAAACCGAAGCGCATTTTAATCCGTGCATTTTTTCCTGAAAATTCAAATACCTAATGTGATTTGTGAATCGGATACTGCGTAGATATTCGCTGATCTCCTTTTCTTAGCTACGACCGCTGCTTTGTACTTCAACTTTTTGCATTTCCAATAAGCGAATAACCCGATGATCACTGTCAATAATAGGAGTGATAAAAGGACCCTGGAAATGCTAAGTTTGAGACGGAGGTACTGGAGGGCAAATATTCATACCAATAATGCCAGTAATAATTATGCCTTGCATCCATGATTGGGTGATCACAGCCAATGCTGATACTGATTTCAATTGCGAATCTGGAAAAAAGGCTTGATATTTGGCATGGCAAAGCAGTGTAAATTGGCTCATAAGAAAATCAGTCAAACTGAAAAAAAAGCCATACCGAAATCTACATTCTGACTCCTATTCTCCTCGTGTGCATTCAGGAAAAATGCTTTGGAATTCTCATGACATCTAAGGCTGATGAAGCGTGAAAAGATCAATTGCTTCCATGGTGACCAATTGTCCTGCTCGCTCGTTGACGTCTGGCCTTTTTGTGCGAAGCTATCAGAAGCATTCATTTTCACACGCATGCTCGAGCTTGTGATCGCGGAAAAATGGTGTCCTAATAGGCCATGCTAATTGCAGGCGTACTGTAGAAAAAAACGATATCGATTTTGTGGTAATTATGGCAGGAATTCCGTTGCTTTTTACATTCACAAAATGCAGCAGCCAAATTACGAAGCATATTTTTGCATAGCATGTTCAGAAATAATGGCACGTTCGCCCAACCTAGCTAATCGCATTATGATCACTGAAATAAATCGATCGATTTGATCGCTAATATCGATTTTATCCATTCAGCATGCGCCGGAGTGGACAGATGCGTTGATACAGTAGGCCAAGGAGTGATAATCGTGCATTTATTACTGGCTCCTCTACTGATCACACCGACTTGCACAATTCGGCCGTGCCATTTCACCAACAACGGTCCTCCGCTTTCGCCCTATTTTTTCAATAAAATTAGTAATTATGCCATCTCAAATTACAGCACGCACTTTGCAAACGTCCATTTTTCCTTCCATTGGCAATGTGCATATTGTATCGTTCCCAGGTGGATTGGCATTTTTGCTTCGACGTTTCTTCATGCACGTTGGATAATCCACGTAGATAAGATGTTTTTCTTTTAATAAATCCGGCATTGATTGGACATCATCTGAAATATGGTGTTGCTGTGCTGGTTCCTGGTTTCAATTTTGAAAATAAGGCAACAATGCTTCTGATAAGCACAACCCAATAATATCTGGGTAATTTTGGCCAATGGATCATGCTCTACTATCTGGTGCTCTTCAGATCGAGCAGAAATCGACATATCAGAAATCGATATTTCTGATCAACATATGAAATATGCGTCTTAGAGCAGAACTAATGACACCATGTGATCAGCCTGTCAAACTGTCATAGAAAACATGCTTTCAGCGCACTGATCACGTAAATTATCGATTTTGAAATTTTGAGTGATATTTCTATATCCAGTTAAGTTAGATGTGTCATCTGTGTACATTTTCCTGGACAATCGAGCACGGAAAGTCGATTGCTGTTGTCAAAATCGACCTATCATCTCTCTATCGGAAATCGATCATACTGATCAAATCTCTAAATATCGATTACGGAGCAGAATAAACGTGATTTTTAGAATCAGCACAATCAGTTATCGCAGAAAATGTGCATTTGGTGCACTAATCACGTGTATTTCAGAATTCCAATTTTGAAAATTGCCTGTGCATTAGCACATGATTTCGATTGGTCATTTCGGACGACAGATAAGGACACAGGCGCTATGTGAGGATTGTTTCCTGTACAATCGATCATGCTGCATCCATTAAGCACGGTCTGATCACTCAGAAATCAATATTTCAAAAATCGATAATCTGATCAACTTGATCAATATTGATTATATGCGAAAATAAACCTCACTGCATATTCAGCATGCTTTTTTATACTGGAAAATATTTTTTCATGTGTATTTTTCTGTAAACATTGTATCTGTGAAGAGGTTTGAAATTCTGATTTTGAGGAACTCCCATGACTAGCTTTGGAAATTTATTCACTCACTTCCACCCCAACCAATAGCAGTCATCATTTGTGGTGCTACCATTTTTGCCCATGGTAGGCATATTGTATTGATTTTTGTATCTTTCATATACCGATCAACACTTCCGACCACGTCTTTCAACGTGATCAATGCCAAATCGGCTAACATCTGACCACTGGCGTCAGGTGTATAATTAGGGGATATATGGACTGCGGCCAATGGCATTTTCAAGACTTGTCCGAGATTACGCAAATCGTACGCACCGATATACGCACGAAATTCATCCAATTGATATCTCAAATCTCGTTCACCGATTTGGCCGACCCTGAAGAATGCACTTCTGGTATCTGGTACAAAGTTCAGAGCCAAAATTTTGGAGAAAACTCGGCATGAACCTGGGTTCATTTTGAAATATATGAGAACAGGAACACTCATTCACCTGGGATCATTATTTTTCACCCAAAAACAATGACCGGCCGTCAATATATGCTTGGACGTGATCAAAGTAGCACCGCAAAGATGAACACCACTATATCGTAATGATACCATAAATGGATAGGTTCCTGATTGAGTTTGATCTCCACTAGCCCAGCTGAGACCGCACGAGGCGTGATCTGGAAACTGGACATGCATTTTGGTCTATTT
>JAQIWJ010000054.1:0-41167 GCA_034695185.1 Discolaimus major
TTTGGTGGCCATATTGAGACGGTGGCCCTAATGATACAGTGGCCATACGATGACAGTGGCTTTACTGGGATAGGACCGAAAAATGCAAGGTGGATTGATAGGTATTGCGTGCAAGCAATGCCAAAAGTTTACCTTATTACGTAATTTCCAATAAAGAACACAGGCAAATTGATTGAACAGCAATTATGTCAATGTTCTATTGTGATCATAATGGGCCTGTGGTGATGTATGTGAGAAAGGGTACAAAAAACCTGGCCTCTCTAATCATACGTCTTAATTCCAATATGTCGCATGCAAATTCAGTTCAATTGCGGTGTCGAAAAGCTTAGGGATGAGGCCAAAGTTCAGCTTCCAGTAGCACGTCATTTTTGATGTTCAAAAAACGAAGTGTATGAATAAAGAATATGGCTAACAAGGGAAGCTCCCCAAGTGTTATTTTGCAATCCTGATGAGACATACCTTATTTGAAAGGATTTTTCACGCGGTTCACGAAAATGATGTTTATTTGGGCTGCATTTGTCTCTGTGACCAGTAAATGACCACAGAAGTGGACACACGATTTGCATCCAGGCTAGTTGAGATGCGGCTCAAATCAGAGAGCACAATGCCATAAATCAGAATCCCGCCTTAGTTTTTGGTTGCATGCAACCACTGAAGATAAAACGACTAAAAACGACCAAAAACCCATTAGCAGAATGGACAATGACCAATATCGAGGAAACTGTTTTGCTGTTGCCTAAGTTATCTACAGATTTGGCATCCCTGAAGAACAGGCTTTCATTTTATGTGCCTATTAGTCCATTTGGCTCTGGTCAGCTGTCCACTTTGATGGTCATTATCTAACTGACCAAGCAAATGTAGCCGCTAAGAATGCGATTTTCGGATTCTGCATGGTGTACTTTATCTTTAAAAATCGCGATCATTCCTTATTTTTCAAGAATAAAAAGCAAAAATTATGAGTGCACCGGGATTTGAACCCGCATTGCATGCTTTCATCCAATCACGAGTAGGCAAGTAGGCGGAGTTCGAGCACCGCCTGTGTATATCTCTTTTCGGAGGTCATTCGATCAGCTGTTGAGCTGCCGTGTGGCTGTCTGTGAAGAAATGGCAGACAAAGTGAAATTGAAGAAAACTGACCGCGTTTCGGTGAAATCTGAACCAGCCGAAGGACGTGCCAAATGGGGAAATAAAATTCAATTCATTCTATCCTGCGTTGGATATTCCGTCGGATTGGGCAACGTGTGGCGTTTCAGCGTCTTAGCATTCAAAAATGGAGGAGGTAAGAATTTAGGATGAAAATTTTACAATAATCTGAAAAAAGCTTTAATTTTAGGAGTTTTCTTGATCCCGTACGGCATCGCCGTGATCATGTGCGGATTACCGTTGTACGTTTTGGAATTAGCTCTCGGACAATACGCCAGTTTGGGACCGACCATTACGTTTCGTCGAATGGCTCCCTTGTTTCAAGGTAAGAATTTGCGTCTGATTAAAATTACAAAATCATAATGGAAGTATTCGGTTTTCAGGACTCGGATGGGGAACGGTGCTTGTATCCTTGAATGTCGCCATGTATTACAACGTCATCATCGCTTGGATCATGTATTATTTGGTCATGTCAATTCGAACGGAATTGTTATGGAAGAATTGCAACCACAAATGGAATACTTGGAGTAAGTATTGAAATTTTAAAACTGGTTTTTATCCAGGATGCTGAAAATCATGGAGATTCCATTTTAGGGTGCTTCTCAAAGAACGACAGGGACAAATGCGACAAGCGCAATGGAACGAGTTACCATTATTTCGCCCGGAAATGCTTCGATTCTGAAACTTGGTTCAACAAATCGCTGGACGGCACGCCGCTTTTCAATTTGGTCAACAATACGGAGATTTCGCGTTGGCAAGACCTCCTGACTACGCCTGTCATCGGCACGTTGAACCATACTGTGCATATCATGAATCCGAAATCGGCTGCGCAAGAATTCTACAAGTGAGTGATGATTATTGGATTTCTCTGCGAAGTTTTTAAACCCTGCTTTTTATTTCAGCTATTACATTCTGGAAAAACCGGACGAGGGAGTCAGTTTCGACAATATCGGAAAGATGAATGGATGGTTGGTCCTGTGTTTATTCGCCGCGTGGACGTTGGTATTCTTGTGCTTGTGGGGCGGTGTTCAAACCAGCGGAAAAGTGGTCTACTTCACGGCTCTATTCCCGTACGTCGTTCTCCTTATCATGCTCATCAATGGAAGTCGACAGGATGGCGCTCCGAATGGTTTAAAATTTTACGTCACACCGGACATGAAAAAGCTGAGGGATCCGAATGTAAGTCTTTGCTTACTTTTATTCATTATAAATTGAACACCGCTTATATTTGCAGGTTTGGCGAATGGCGGTTGTCCAGGTATTCTACTCCCTGGTAAGTTATATTGAAGTATCTTTATCATTAGATTACTGTAGATCGGTTATTTCAGGGTCCAGGACAAGGCGGATTGATAACGCTGGCGTCGTACAACGAATTCAAGAACAATTTCATTCGGTAAGAATGTCTTCTGGTGCATATTTATCTCATCACATAATGGCAATGATGAATTTTCAGAGACGCCATCATCGTGGCGGTGGTTGATTCGCTCACATCAATGTTTGCTGGTAAGTTTTTGATTGTGATCGTAACTTTTTCTTCCATGGTCTGATACCACGCTAAGTTTAGGCTTGACGACATTCGCCCATATCGGTTACGTGGAGCATATGCTTGAAGTTTCGGTCCCCGATGCAGTGGATGGAGGACCAGGATTGGCCTTCGTCGTCTTTCCTCAAGCCATCGCCGAAATGGATTGGAACCAGTTCTTCTCGGTTCTCTTCTTCAGCATGTTGCTCACGTTGGGCTTGGACAGCCAGGTAAAGGATATTTTGAAATTTGAAATTTACTTTGACTGGATACCCCTCTTTTCAGTTCGTGCTGTACGAGACGGTCACAACGGCGGTCATGGATCATTCCCCATGTTGGCAAAGCGGAAAGCACTCGTCACATTGGCTGGATGCGTGGTTTGCTTTCTGATTGGATTGCCGTTCTGCACTCAGGTAAGATTACTTTATTGGTTGGTTCATTGAAATTCTACAATGCCCATTCTTTTTTAGGGAGGCGTCTACATATTCACGATATTCGACGACTACGCAAGCGGCTACATCGTCATGCTTCTCACCATTTATCAAACGGTGGTCGTCTGCTGGGTCTACGGTAAGCCTTTTTTGAATAATGCTAATGCATGATAAACGAGCCTGAATTATTTCAGGACTGAACAAATTCTTGCGTGACATCGAACACATGCGAGGAGTGAAGCCGAATTGGTACTGGAGGGTGACCGTTCACTTGCTTCCTATGAGATCATTCAGAAATCCACGTTGATTTCTGTGTTTTCAATATAATCAATCCTGTCAGCAATTTTCCCTCTCTCCCGTCAACCATGTACCAAATGCAGTTTTCGCATACTTGCAACTGTGTGCTTTGATCAGGCTAATTTGGAAGTTGCCCAATGGCAGAAAACCGGAACCACTTCATTGCCTCGGAATATCGAATATGAAAATTCCATCAGGCTTTTCCCAATATATATGCAAACGATTTCGTGCGTTAAAATTGGAAGTTTTTTTGCTACTCGTATTTCGTTTATTCCCACGCTTGCTGTTGGCATCTTCGATTTCCTGGTGTGCAAGAGAAGGGACATACTCGGAAGATGTTTCGAGCATTTTTCATCGCTTCTTCTTCCTACTATAGTACGCACGCACGAACATCTTTGGGAAAGTTTTTAGCTGCGAGGCTTAGAAGGAACTCATGAGGACATTGCTAAAGAGGAAATTATGCCTGCCTCACTGTGTGCATACATCAGGAGAGGCTTTGCTTTTGAATTTCTAGCAAGGCGGACGTCTAAAAACTGCTCAGGATATGGTCCGGTTTTTTTCAATGCAAATATATATGAAATCATTGAACTCCACTCGGGGGCATCGGAATATACCCGTATCCATCCGAGATTAGAGCCTAATTGAAACGTTATTTAACTGATATGGAGCATACTGAGATTCGGGGTATGTAAAACGTGTGAGAAGTTGGCTTTTAGAATTAGTTTAGCATCAAAAATTCTCCCCTGAACATGCTAGGAAATGCTGAACTTCTAATATGGTGCTATGAGAAAGGCCTAAAATCCTTGGCAAGCGTGCCAAAGCTTTCAGACGGCTTCTTTTTCCCACAACGACTCCTGAGCCGCTTAAAATTTAAGCTCAGCACGGAGGCTCGTTCACATGTATAAGAGGCCATTTTAGAAATTACTCCTAATGTATAGACTGTCATAAAATGGCTAAATAATAATCGTACGTCCCCCATTTTATTGCTCGATTCTCTCCCTTCAATGCTCTCGAGACTGAATGTAATCGTCGGATTTCGAGTCTGAAATTTCGATTCAAAGCATTTCGAGCTAGCAATGACCCTGCCAGGGTATATCGCGACAAAGCAAAGTATGATCAAGTTTTACTCTTATGCTTCTACACTTTTACTACAAGGCTAAACTGGAAAATCGAATTTGCATTTTTTTGCGTCATTGACAAATATTGAACTTCACTTTTCATCCAATCATTAATCTTAGCTATATGCCTACAATTGTATAGGGCAAGGGATAAAGGGAAATTGATCGATAATTTCGAAGGATTCGATGTCAGGTATAGAAGATGTTAGTAGAGGAAAGGCCGAAAAAGCTTCCGACTAGTTCTTCATTTTCTGCATACGTTCATTCAGGATCAAATGTCGAATGCTTATTCCTACATCAGAAGCTGCCAGGACAGAAGTGCTTTCCGGAATTTATGCAGGCCCTTTCAGCTCGTCCGAACTGGACCAAAGCATGTTAGGCCTAGTGGGAATTTTCCCCCATAAAATATGCCAGGAGTCAGTTGTTAGAAAACAGCGGTTTTAAAGATTCACGGCTAAAATTTAGGATATTTGTTGTGCGACTGACTGCGTAGCGAGTTGGAAAAGGTGTCAGATTTTGAGCACCTTCGAAAAACTTGAGAACATCCTTTTTACATATGCGGTCGGGTGGGTTACTGTAACCGCTCGAATCAGCTGGGATGGGAACGTGTTAGTAGAACTGGTCCGAGTTGAAGCCAATGCTCGAGGCATACTGTAACCGCATCGAGGTCATCGGTTTGATTATTATTAGCTTTTTGGATAGGACTTGCATTTTTGTGCTGAAACATGATCCTGTTGGGAATGATGAGCTGACTGTACCTTTCTAATGTTGAGCAATTCGATGCCTGCGTATAAAATTTTTGCTCACACGACGCCCAATATGGCTCGCATGCATTTTTGCATTTCTCTGAAAATCACTCACAGAAGGCTTCCCATAGAAAATCCATGCCAGTCAACTCAGACGGGCTCTTTTTGATCGCGGTGTTAACGAGTCTTTGTTATTTCGACTGCACATGTTGTCGATTTACGCCTTTCGGGTAGCTCGTAATCGTAAATTTCATTTCATCCTATTCGTAAATCTTACGTGTTGGTGCTTTTATAACGCCTACTCGATGCATTCCTTGACTTCGTTCCCTTTTCAAGTCTAGTCTCTTAACGCAATCATCCAGAAACGAGTCTGTTCATTCGAGACTTTCACGGCTAACGTTGTAACGCGTAAAAAGTTTTTTCCGGAAGTTCCATATAAAAACTGACCGCTTCTTTACGCAGGAGTATATTTCGATTTGGGACGAGAAGGCATCGATATAGTCGGTCATTTGGCAGGCATGGCATGCAGAACGAATAGAAATCGCATGGCTAGTCCGAGGCCGAGAGGCGGTGCTATGCCACCTCCGTTGAGACCGCTGAAAAATTTGCAAAATATGGATGCGAAGGAGAAGATCTTCTTGGAAGCGGCTGAACGCGGTGATAAGCCCACGATACAGGAATGCTTGGAATGCGATCAACCTGTCAACGTGAATTGCACTGATTTGCTGGGAAGAAGTGGTGAGAACCAACGCAATCCACAGGGTCTGGGGATTTGACCCTTCCAAGGGTCATAGATGACCAAGGGTCACAAAGCAGAACCTTCGATCATTACAGCCCCACTTTAAATTCTAGCTATGGAAATCGCGGTGGATAATGAGAATGTAGAAATAGTGGACATTCTCCTACATCAATCGGGAGTGAAAATCGGCAACGCATTATTATACGCCATACGTGAAGGCGTGTATAAAATCGTGGAAATGCTAATCGATCATCCATCAATCACAAAAGGCATGTTGGGCGAAGAATGGTCATCGTCATTGGATAAACAACAAGCCGAGAATTTCGAATATCCCTCGGATATATCGCCCGTCATGTTAGCCGCACATTTGAATCAATTCGAAATCTTGCAACTCCTGTTGAGCCGAGGTGCCACCATAAGAAAACCTCATAATTTATCATGTTCATGCTCGTGTTGTCAAGAAGAACGATTATTGGATTCGTTGCATCATTCGTTGCATAGAATACACACGTACAGGGCATTGGCTAGTCCAGTGAGTATAATGATCATTTTTCCAAAATTATCCAAATCGGATATATCATATCCTGATCCTATCCGAATCCCCTAGACTAATAACCTGCATCTTCGTAGGCTTGGATCAGTTTGACCTCCAGTGATCCTATTATGACCTCGTTCCGGCTAAGCTGGGATCTAGAGAAGCTGTCGAATCGTGAGAACGAATTCAAAGAAGTTTATTGGCAATTGAGTGAACAATGCAAATCATTCGCGTGCGATTTATTGAATCAATGCCGGAGTACGGAAGAAGTGATCGCGGTATTGAATAAGGACGTATCCGATGATCCAGACGATATCTGGGGATCGAAACTGAGCTTGGCACGTTTGAAATTGGCCATAAAATATGAACAAAAACAAGTGAGCATGGCATACTGTAGAATGCCATTGCAAAACAGGCTGCTGGATTCATGAAAGTGATTTTTTTCCAGTTCGTCTCCCATCCTCATTGCCAACAACTACTCACTTCTATTTGGTACGAGGGTTTCCCAGGTCGACAAGAAAGGGGATCGATCATGAATATATTCATATGTATTTTATTGATTTTGGCATGGCCAATATTAGCGTTCTGTTATATCGTACAACCTCACAGTCGATTGGGACAAATCGTCAGATCACCATTCATGAAATTCCTCTACTATTCTACGTCGTTCGGATGTTTCCTTTTATTATTGACGTTAGCCACATTCGAAGGGTACAGAAGGCATAACGAATCCGTACCAGAACTTCTCATAACCTTCAATAAAACTGATCCCACTCAAGACGTGAGGTCATTGCAACGAGGTCCGCCTCCTACAGTCATCGAAACTCTAATCGCTATTTGGGTATTTGGTATGTATTTTTATGCGCTTTAACATCAAATCCCTGTCTGAATACTCGAAATTGCTTCTGGTCAATTTGATTTGCGTCTCGGAGGAGAGCCCATTGATTGCTTTTACATCGCAGAAGTAGGAAATTACCCATGTCTTGTTGACACTGAAAAAGCAAGACGAGGTGTTGAATAGTACCGAAAAACAGGAAGGCTAAAAAGTGCATCAGGCTAATTGAGTATTACTTGGTGCATGGCTGGAAGGCGATCAGTGATTTTGGTCTACTGTACTTTAGCAAGAACAGCCTTAGCAATGAGAATGGCAGATTTATCTAGTGCATAAGGCCAGAATTCTGATCACTGCACCTTATGATAGCCTATTTTTCATTACGGCATGATTTTCCAAAATTAGACGCATGTCTGAAGGCTAATTCAAAAGTCACATGTACAGCAATCCCAACATACTCAAAAATTGCTCACTAAATTGAATACAAGTCCAACCGGATCATTTGATCGAGAGTACCCCCAATTTAAAAGCGATCAAGTTGAAATTTCCAAAGCCTAAATTCCCACTTCAGGCATGGTGTGGTCGGAAGTGAAGCAATTATGGGACGAGGGTTTTCTCAAATACGTCCGTCAATGGTGGAATTGGTTGGATTTTATAATGATGTCCTTGTATTTATCCACATTCTCACTACGAGTACTGGCCTATTATTATATGCAAGACGATCAATTCGGTCCTGCCGAATTACCCAGGAAATATTGGCGTTCGAACGAGCCTACATTGATTGCTGAAGGCCTATTCGCAGTGGCCAATGTATTCAGTTTCGCAAGAATAATTTACCTGTTCCAAACTAATCCCTATTTGGGACCGTTGCAAATCTCGTTGGGATGCATGTTAGTGGATATTGCTAAATTCTTCGTCATATTCTTGTTGATTTTATCATCGTTCGCCATTGGCATGGCACAATTGTATTGGTGGTACAATCCTAGTCGAAATTTCGCATTCTCATCGTAAGCAAATATAATCGATCAATATTATGATAACGTGATCATTCTGATCACACGCACGTGATTGCAAAATTGGCAATGATCAATGCAAAATCACCATTGCTAATGTAATTTTCAGGATTCATACATCATACACGACCCTTTTGTGGAGTCTATTTTCCATCACCGAGACATCGGCTACTGAATTGCACGATACACAAGCAACATTCACGGAATGGATCGGTCGTGGAATGTATTTGGCTTATCACGTGACATCAATCATCGTTTTATTGAATATGCTCATTGCTATGATGAGCCATTCGTTCCAAATTATCAATGTAAGATGAAATTTTTAATATTGGCAACCTTTTTTGGCTCTGTTATGGGTTCAAGCATCATATGCTGCCATCAATGCAAGCCGATCGCCTTTTCAGGATCACGCGGATCTTGAATGGAAATTTCACAGAACCAAATTATGGATGAGTCATTTCGACGAAGGATCCAGTTTACCGGCACCGTTCAATTTGATCATTACACCAAAATCGATATATTACTTCTTGAGAGCGTTCTGGAGATTATTACAATCGTGTCGTGGTCTGGAATACCATTGGGCAACGAGAAATAAAAGAGCTACAATCAAGGTATTGACCAGGATTGAAGCTACGGCTTCGCAGGATTACTGTAACCGCATTCACATGAAAGCAAATATTGTGAATGGACTGTCTCTTTCAGAGACCCGGTTATGAAAAAAGGAAATTGCAATTGGAAGAAAATCCACCTACTTCACCACCAGAAAAGCTGACTTATCAGGTACCACGAATCCCTCGAACTGTCATGAATGCATAGCAGCCCAATTTCTAGGACATAATGAGACGCCTGGTTTCACGATTCATTCATCATTCAAAGAAAGAAATGAAAATGGACGGTGTGAATGAGGATGATCTACTCGAGATCAAACAGGATATTTCCAGTTTGAGGTAAGCAGGATCAATGCCCAGCATGGGCAATGACTACAGTACCCTTTCTTCAGGTACGAATTGAGAGAAGATAGGCGTAAAGAAATCGTTCGTTCATCCAGTCATATCGACGGTGTGAAAAGGGAGATCCTACGTACACTATCCGTCTCAGGGGTTCGGCCTATTCGCAGTGCCAGATCGGATATGGATGATCGGGATTTAGCGCGTACACCGTCGGTCAGTGAATGCGATGAGAACGACGATCACGAACCTCAATCACCGACATCAGCACCAACCTCATTATTACCATCGGCCAGGAGAACCCCATCAGTGAATACAGCATTCTCATTCCGACGTCGACCAGTCAATGTATTCGATTTGGAATGCTTGAAACGGGATTTGGCCGAGACATTGAGCGATCGTCTGGGTAAAGAGATTTCTGATATCCTAATGACGAGGCGAGATTTGGATGGTCAAAGATCCAAATCCGGATCCGCCAGTTCGTACTGTACAACAACATCGACCAGAGATCCATCGTCGGTGGTTGCCAGTTCGACCGCATCACCCGATCGTAGATATTCCGGTTATTCGACCGCTGTGGCCATCGAAGTGCCAGCTTACATGGCCGAATGCGTCAGTACGGACGGATCCCAAATTGATAACGACAAAACACCCACGTCTAAAACCACTCCCACCGGAGCGATGGTTTTGCATATTTGAACCGATATTTTGTGATGGACATTATGCAATTATGCAATTTATACGATTATTTGGAGCAAAGCAATATTTGCTACAGTTATTTGTTCATACTCATAATATGCGATACAGATGATCTCAAAAAATCTCGATATTTTCAGCACCATATAATCATACTATGACAAAATACTAACAAAATGATTCCGAATTGCATAGAAAAGATAACATGGGTGAAAAAATATATGATGCCATGTATGAATAGAGTAAAAAAGGCACTCACCATAACCGGGGATAAAAAAGCACTGCGAATACAAGCTAACATGGCCAATACAGAAAAAAAGATATGCTAATACTTCGATGCTATGAACAACATGGCAGCAATTTGCGACTTCAAAAACACAGGTACACTAGTCAATTCGATCCTCATCCCCGGCGGAACAATGTAATGGCATAAAATCATGCGTAAAAAATTCGATCATTCTAACACAAACAATATTTGATAATCTGCATATAACTACAGCTAAAATCCTAGCTGCCTGGATGAGCTAGCTAGAAATTTCGTGGCAGTCACTGAATCAAGCTTGAATAAATGAATCCTATGCAAAAAATATCTGCATACAAAAGCGAAGATATGGGTTACTGTAGACGCTACTGATTGAGAACATGGCAGTTTTCTCCATTTTCTCAATTCCCCCAAACTTTTCTAGTCTACATTGTGAAGGCAGAAAATTTCGATTTGAGTCATGTAATGGTTTAATGGCCAGTTGAATATTCCTGAAAATATGACTTACGATTACGCATGGATATGGAAATTTTGAGAAATTCATTACCTCCTTGTATGTAGCAGAATACCCTTCCATACCTTCGCGAGCAGCTTGATCACGACGATAATCTGAAAATCAAGGCAGTTTATGTATTGGGGGGAAAAATGATCAAATTTGTGTTCTGTGATGGGAAGACGAGGGACAAATAGCACAGCGGGTATACTGTAGCATTTCTAATATAGTACCTCTCACCATTTATTAGCAACTATTTCTATTGTACAGAACACGAGGATATATTGGGTGGAAGATGAAGCCTCAGAAGAAGCAGCTTATTTCTCGTAAGCTTACCCTGTCTGGGGCTTGTCGGAGCTGGACTCGGCGGTAATCTACTCAAGGATGTACTGTATTTTTTCATACGATCCAAGGATTCTTCCAATGGTTCATTGACG
Source organism: Discolaimus major (assembly GCA_034695185.1). Lineage (NCBI taxonomy): Eukaryota > Metazoa > Nematoda > Enoplea > Dorylaimida > Qudsianematidae > Discolaimus > Discolaimus major. The sequence goes on from JAQIWJ010000054.1 coordinate 11,212, forward strand.
ATATCCATCAGTTCGTCCGTCCACGCTCCAGGTCCCGTACTAGTTTTGACGCCTGTACTAGTCGTAGCACCGGCACCAGCGTGTACTAGACCGCGTTCCATTTCCGATCCGCTACTGTCTGCGGTGGATAAACCGACCAAATTATAAGCTTGAGCTAATGAAGAGCCAGCTGCTGTACGTGGTGCAGGCCGAGGCGCAGATGAAGAAGAAGTAACCGAACCAGTGTTCGTAGAAGTGGCCGTTTCATGATGATGATGAGAGTGTAGAGCATGCGATTTTGAAGAAGCACCAATCGGAGATGTCATCGAAGAACTAACCGTGCCACTACCTGCGAAACATAAAGCAACCGCACACCGTGCATTCAAAAACACAATCATGGAGGAAAAAAGGGGGCCAGGCAAGAAAAATGCGGTTAAATTATGATCAGTATTCGAGAGATGACAAGAAGTCCAGAAAAAGCTATGTGTATTTGCAATGTGAGAGCAGGTGATTAATGAAGCTGTCATGTTTTTGTCTCAGGAAGGAAAAATAGGAAAATAGTTTATGTACCCGATATTCCTCCTGTAGACACTCCTCCTGCAGTCGTAGCACCAGCAACTTGAACTGGTATATTTCGCACCATAGATGAGGCACTCGAACGACCACCGGTCAAACCGGTTCCGGAAGACGGTGAGGTCAATGCAGCAGCCGCGGTTGGAGAGAATCTCGAATATGCTCCAGACGCGGCACCTTGTTCCATTCCGCTACTGTACGTATGTTTCTCAGTACGACTTACATGCTGTTGATAAGCATCTGGAAGAATAAAACCAGCCTTTTATGGACTGGCATGCATTGCATAGCAATTTCAAATGCATTCATGCTTTTATCATGCAAATTCATCGGGTTGCGATTCAAAATCATGCGTGATCATGTTCATGCTAATTTGCTCGTGCTTTCTAAATCTGAGCAAAAGTGGCTGTACCGGTTTTTCTACACAGGAACCGCATCATGATAATTTTGATATCATGGATGGTCAGATATTTTACAAATGCCATACTGGCTATGCCCAACTGGAAACAACCCAGCATCTAAGAAATATTCAAAAATATCCAGCAACTGCTTGCTATTATCGAACCATAGTCCAAAATATCGCTTGCAATCAAGAATTTATTCACACCATCCGAATAAAAATGATCAGTAAAAGGTCATTGCAAGCAGTGCCATTCAAATTTGCAGGCAGGAAATTAACTGGCACATTGGCAAGCTTTTTGCTATGCTTCCATCACAAAAATAGGGCCAATGAATTTAGCTAATATTGCCAATCATAACTACGCCCTGTATTGGCTTGTCTTTTCGTATGCATTTGTTGACGATAACTGCTGCTAGTGTACGCATACGAAGCATCATCATTCTGATCAAATGCATTACCGTATCCTGCTCCAATATCGGCAGGACGTCCAGCCACAGCTACGCGTCCACGAAAAGTATCCGCATAACCGGTATCGCTCGAATACCCTCTGGCCGAATCGGCCACCGCCAATGCTGGTCGAGCCCGCGCGGCCGATGTTCGACCAGCCGCTGTGGAACCGCGAGATATGGTGTCCAATTCGCGTTGCAAGGTTTCCAATGCTTCACGACGATGCGTCGGGGTTGTGGGACCTGGACGAACGCCGTCGAGAATAGTTTGACTCGGATAACGTTTAGCTAATCCGTCGGCCGAATAAGCACCGACATCGGAACGCGAACGGTAATTATAACGACGAGAGAACGTATCGTTATATTGATTGACACTCGTTCGACTGGTGGACGTTCGATCAGCACCGTAACGAGACCTTTCCATACTCGTTGCGCCTAGGCCTTCCTCTACAAAGGCATTGCGCAGTTTTAAAACTCGAGCCCCCAAACATGCCCTATCCTCGCCTGAATTCGAATTTTTGGTGATTAGTCAAAACTGTATTTTCAGCATTCGTGTTATTTTTTGGGAAGGATATTAGCATCACTCCAAGCTCCATTCATAAAATACTCGAGTAGATTTGCATCCGAGAGAAAGGGTAAAAAAATGACAGGCATAGAGGATAGGCAGTGATTTTGGAGACTATATGCAGAGTGTCAGAAATATATTCAAATGATCACGTACCGCGACCCAATGCGGATGCTGACAGTGAACGACGATGACCACGTAGGCTACTGTACGCACCAGCTCCACCTTCCGTATCACTGGCGTATTTCAAATAATCACCAGGCTAAAAACAGTGTGAAAATCAGCATTTCATCAGGCAATGATGAAGGGTGGCTTAGCGATTACAGTTTACCCAACCCCGAAAAATTTCAAAGATTCTAACCGTGTAATGACGTCTCAATGTGCTGCGTCTTGACGATGAAGACAATTCTTCCAATTCCTGTGCCAACTGTTGTCCAGAAGTTGCGTATCCGGTTTGTGCTTCAGGCAATTGATTATCTGGAAAAATTCATTTTACTATTCCAATCCCTTGGATGTGAAAAATTTGACGTACAGACGTGATAGATTTTCGTAGTATGGATCTCTTCTCCCTTGTCCACCTGACGCGTTTCCAAACTCTTCAAACGTTGACTAATATCGTCCAAACTTTTATTCATATTTGGATCCTGAAAGGATGCTTTTTTTTTAGAATAATCAAGCAACTATGCGGTTGGGTTAGCTGCGGTAGACTCAGCCGGTGTGGATTAATCTGATTACTAGCAAATTGTTTGTTCGTGCAAAGACGAATGAGATGAGTAATGCGATTACAGTAATCCTTACACGGCCATCTCGACTAGTCAAGGCTTCTTTATAGCCGTCAATGTAGCCTTGACGAAAATCGTCTTGGTTAGGATACAATTCTTCTAATCGACGAAGCATTTGCATATTAATTCTATCGCCCCACATGGCCGAGCTGCCTTCACGGAAGCCCTAAACGAGGCGAGATGTAAGTAAAAGCGGCTAATTTGTTATTTTAAATTTCAAATCTATTCATTTTAGCTTGTACATAAGCTTGAACATGCTCAAAGGAGTCATTTGATAGCACAGCACGCTCTAATGACCAATGGTCATTCTAGACATTTACAGCTATATAATACGATTGGAAATATACCTGCATGTATCCGGCTGAATATCCACCAACTCTCGGTTGAGCCAGATCGTGCATACTGCGAGATAATTTAGCACCAGCATCGGATAAACCTTTGGCGTATCCTTCTTGGAAAGTACGATTCATATCCGCGTACATTGTGTCCATACGTTCACGTCCAGCCGTGCCAGTACCCAATTTATTCGCATCACGGAATCCTCGCATGTAACCTTCTTCGAAATCACCTTTGTTGACTGAAAATTTTTGCAATGATCATTTCGATCATCATATTCAGCATTGCATTGCATTGATGTGATCTCAAAGTTAGACGCCAGCCAGAAAAAAGCTCTTCCAAACCCATGAATCCAACCCGGAACTTACAAGAATCGCGTAATATTAGCCTTCGACGGCTACGACGAAATCCTTCATAGCTGCTATCCGAATCACGCTGAAATTGCCACCTCGAGTTAGTATTCAAAGCGTTATTTTTTCCTGATAGAAAAATCAACCGAACCAATGAAAGCGGAACTTACATCGCCATCTCTCGATTCTGGAATATGGAAATAAGAGAAATGATAAGGCCGAAGCATTTTTTTGTCAGTTGCAATAGCAGTGTTAAAAAGCTGTTAGTACTTTTTTCATAATCTTGATTCAAAAGTTTGCGCAATTCATTCAAAAAAAGAGCTAACCTTGAGTGGTTGTATGGATTCTGGTATCACGCAAATTCCTGTCCATATCATCGATGCGATATTTTAGTCTTTCCAAATCACCACTCACATCACGACTCTGCAAATAATTAGCCTTGAGATAGGCTAGGCTGATTTTTGGGTGATGGCTAAGCTTACGCTTCCTTCTGTTTTGATAAGCAACGGTGGATATTCTTCACGTGCAACTGTGGTAACGCGTTTGCGCCTTCTGTATCGACTGAAAATACATTGGTGATCAGTATGATCGTATTTGCAATGTGCTTGCAGATTGCCCAATATCATGCATGGCTATTGATAGCCACAAATCCGTGCGTTTGGTAACACAATCCACAGCATCTCATGCTGATTCAACATGCCATTGATCATTATCCAGAGATACGCTAAATACTAACCTTCCAAGGCAGCACCAAAGAAGGCAGCAGAGTAGAAGTATGAGCAATAAGAGGAGGAGTAAGAACAAAATTAGCCACCACCATGGCCATCCAACGGTCAATTGTTGCGAGCTGACGTATCCTGAAGAAAGAGTCTCATTTTTAGTATACTGATATTTATGCATATATTATGCGAAATGATTCAATATGTTAAAAACCAAAAATAAGTGCAAACAAATGCATGCCTTGAGTAGTTAATCCCAGAAGATTCCATGCATCTGGACGTTCATTTCCGTTATCCAGGCCACCTTTGTTGATTTGAGGAATTTGCTCACACACCCAACCACCAAGAGCAGTGTCAAACATACACCACCGACCTACAGTACAAAAACAGAGACACCATTGTTAGTATTGAAAATCTGTTTCCAGAATTCAAATAACCATAACCGAAAAAAGCATAGCCAGGGTAAAGCATTCACAGCAATGCACAGCAATCCTATGTCCAATTACCTCCATAAATAAAAATATAAGCAACAATATAAGCAAAAAAGCAGTGCAATCAACAATGCGAATAAGACAATCGTCCACCATGGCCAACTGGACCAGATGCTTTTGCGTTCTGGACATAAAATTTGCCATATGAACAAAAAGCAACAAAGGGAGTGCAAATAACACGAGGGCATAGACAAATTGATTAAACTACAGTAAGCCGTGCATTTACCTTGATGCAAAACACCATAGATAGGAATACCACCCATGTCCCAATGCGGGACCCAGAACCATTTGTATCGTTTTCCTTTGATCAGAGGATAATTCAAATATCCACCGTACACTTCTCCATCACCGATCGTGAATGTTCTTTCACCGGTTATGGTATTCTTATCGAAAGCGGCCGCAACGTAATAATTTCTACCGATTCTTTCTGCTGTGACTCTATCGATTCCAGCCAATCCCTTTGTCGGATCGGGATCAGGAGTGGCACCTTCTTCTTGTACCAATAGGTAATAGCGGCTGAAAACGAAGGCATGGATTTAATGTCAATCCGTGATCAGGTCATATGCATTTGTTGTGTCAGGATTCCGAATCCAGAATTCTATACTTACAAGATGAATGTATCATTGGGTACAGCTTTGATACTGACTCCCATCATTGTGCCATCTTCGCCAACATTATCCACGAAATATGGAGGTGGAACCATGCAGCAATGCGCTTCTGCTACATTTTCCTTGCTATCGTCCGTATCGTAAATGGTTGTCCACTCGTTCCATGCTCCTCCTCCCTCTTTGACTCGCACCTGAAGTAAGGCGTCATTCTTCAAAGGCATACTCGATAAGAAAATGACAATCGTACCTGAATTTTCGGTGGTTCAGTGACATTGTACACCACATAGCAAACTCGTTCGCACCATTTGCTATCAACTCCATCCAACGGACATCTCAATTCGGCATGACGTTTTTCACCGCCTCTCCGCCATTCTCCATCTTTCATGAAACGAGTCTGAAAAGAAGCGACCACATTATCCCGAGGATTGTGCAATTTATGATCACGCTTACCTGATACCAAATATTCATTCGATTATCTCTGACTGGCGGCAACCAAGATAATGCGGCTGATCTGTACGTGCCGGCTCTCCAATTTGGTTTACCACCGAATTCGAATTGCTCCTTACGGCAGAAACGTGCACCAAGAACTGTCAGATATCCTGAAAATTAGCGTTGTCCTATCAAATGCATTATCGAACTGTTGAAAAATTACCTTCAGGAAGAGTGGCATAAGCGCCCCATGCCAAATCCGTCTTTCCAGTTGGTACCACGGTGATATTGTAGACCGTCTGCGGTGTCAACCCATCGATCAAATATTCTCTGCTGGGTCCATGTATTCGGATTTCCGGATGAAAAGCACGGGTGGATAAATCGGTTACAGTAATCTGAAAGAACAGTAATCAATTTTACAGCATTGCTGAAGAATCAATATTGGATCTTACTGTATATCCATCCACATTATCACCCCAATTATTCGACCACGCAACGTACAGTGATTTCGATGATCTCCATTTCAAATATATGACGTGTTCACGACCTGAAATTTGATACGCGATTAGTAATAGAAGCTCTGATAATGAATATATTACTTACCATATGGCAAAGTCGAATATACGCCCCACAATGTTTGTCCACAATGCGTTTCTGATCTCGTTTGAATGGAGATATTGTATACTGTAGCCGCATCCAATTCGTCCAAATCAACGTGGCTTTGAGTTTTCTCCACTCGTTGCGTTCTTCGTCGTCCGTCGATTTCACGCTTTGTCAATGGATCCCATGGAGTGACGGTCACCTGAAAGATCGTTTCATTAGGCATGGCCGTGAATCAGGCATACTAATTCAAATCTTACATTATAATGAGTGAACGTTCTCTCGTTTTCGGCATCCGAAAATTCTGGTCGCCTCCACTGTACACGAATGGAGGATACGGTTTTTCCTCTGTGTAATACCAACATATCCGTCGGTGCTATCAAATATTTGGCGCATTCGTCGGCTGAAAAAATAAGAGATACTCTTCAGAATGATCATAAATCATTCTGCTACATTTTCATGAGCTGCCATGCAAGACCAACAGCAATGCAAACGAAAAATTAGAAAACCACCTACATATATCTCTAGTTTGGAAGATGTCCGATTTTCGCCAAACATCGGGCTGTGTAGTGGTTGATGCGACCACCGTAATATTGTAGAACGTATTCGGATTCAAGCCAGTGAACGTGTAATCCGTCTGACCGCCTGACACGTCGAAATATCTGGGCGTGAATTTGGGATCACGCGAATCGGAGATAGAGAGCTGAAATACGGCGCATGCAGTTTGGTAATGAACAAGCGGGTGAAAAATTAGATACTAACTCTGTATGAAGATATTTCTCGAGAAAGGTGATCAGGCGGTGACCATCGAACGCGTAATGAACTCTGATCGGAATGGACCAATTTTAATTCGCCTCCGGTTTCATCTGTGAACAGACACACGCTTTAGTCATCATGCTTCATAGCTGGGTGATGGACATGCTGACCATCAGCTCAGGCAGAGGCCATTCAGAAATTACAGCCTGAGGTATAATCAGCCTCCATGATTGGCATAACAATAGCCCAGAATCATGCTTCCATGCTCAAAAATTACGCATTTCACTTACGTTCATGAGTGGAGAAGAAAGACGGCAACGACCAATCACTCCAAATTCCGGTCGATGAATGAGCTTGAACTTTCACTTCGTAATTGACCAACGGTCTCAAACCGGTGATCGTATGGCACAGACTGTCGATACTGATGGCCGTATGGGTGAATCGAGTACAACTCAATTGATCCATTCGCAATGTAATCTCGTCGCCTTGACTTCCGTCTCTGGCGTTGTATTTGAGACGATACATATCGATCACGCCTCGTTGCGGTTGAATGCGAGGTGGTAGCCAGGTGACAGTTGCTTGACGTGACAATATGGAGATGGGATGTAATTCTCGTGGCGGATTCATCACTGGTCCGGATGTAGTGAATTCCACCGCTTCCGACCATGGTCCAGGTCCACCGCTGGTATGTGCGCGGACTTGGAATCGGTAACGAGTGCCAGACAGTAAATCCAAGATGGTTACACGACGTCGACTGACAGTGGCTTGTCGTAGATCACCCTAAAAGGAGAGATAGCTTTGCAATTTTGAAGACTGCAATCTCAGCAGAGCATGATCATTCTGCTGAACGGGCATTTCAGCAACACGCTATGAATATGTCAAAGGTCAAATCATACACTTACAACTGCCCAATCATCGATTCCAGTAACGCTGTACTCGTATTGAGTAATATCTCCATTCACTTTATCGCACGGCGGCTCTTCCCAACCTGGATTTGCCGACTTTTCGGTCACGTCCAGAACTCGAACATCCTGAGGAGCCGCATCCGGTGCTGAAATACAACGTCATTACATTTCTTATCAATCGCATACAATGCATGCGTACCTTTTGTTCCAGTTTTAACTTCTCTCACAGTCTTCTTCAATTCAAATCCTGGTTTGGATTGAAGAGTTGGCATACGAGGCGTCACGGCCACTTCATAAATCGAATTCGGTTCCAAATTCTGCAAAACAGGCCCTTTTATATAACCAGTCATAAAGCAAAATATGTCACTGACCTCTAGTAAGATGACTCGATTCTGTTGATTATGCAAAGTGACCTGAGGCCCATATTGCGGTGGACAATTGCCTCGTTGTTTCAAACGATAAGCTATATCCACACCGTAAGCCCAAGTTCGGAATGCAGGAGGTAATGTCCAAGTCACTTGGATCGTGGTCGGTCCACGGGGTTGTAAATCCACGAATACTTCTGAAAATTCAAATATGACATCTCTGTTAAATTCTTTGAAATCACATCCTACCTGGTGGTCCAGGTGTAGTGATTTTGGCTGGTGGCATTGACCATTCGCTTCCTTCTCCTCTACCGCCAGTTTCATCCACTGGTTTCGTTTGCATTTGAAATTCCCATTTGGTTGCCGGGAAACTGGGGAACTCCCACGTACTACGTCCAGTCGATGGATCAATCTCGATTTGTCCGGTTGGATGAGTCGAATTGCTATACTTCAGCACGTAGACCACTTTGCCACAACGCCACGTGCTTTTTGGAGGCGCCTAAAAAGTGAGGTATTGTAATTAGCTCTGCTGCTTCTGAGCGTGTTCACAATGTTAAAATTTACATACCTCCCATGACACTCTGACCACATTGAATTCGGCCATTTGAGCCACAACGCTGCTTGGTGGTTGCAATGATTCTGAAATTGGGAACACTTATTATGAAAGTATTAGATAAAATGGAAGCAATCATACTTCCGCATAATGTTCTCGTTCTGAGATCAGGTCCAGGTGCACCGCGTTGACCACCGGAAACCACTCGAACTTGGAAGGCGTATGGATGATCAGGTTGTAAATTTCTGACCTGCAATCAAGGTCACATTTTATATTGGACAAAAGAAGTTACCATGCAACGCTTACAGTTTCAGTATAAATCATTCCACTCGAATGACCCTTGGATGAAATGACGTCGTTATGTTGGATCCATTCGGTCGTTCCACCAGGATTATATTCAAGAATATATCCATCCGCATGTTTCATCTCTTTCGGATCTAGTCCTTCCCAAAGTACAGTAATACTCTCCGATGTACGATCGACCAGTCGAGGCGCAACGCGTGGAACAGGGATTGCTGAAAATAATGGTCGTTAGGGATGGCCAGAATAAATCTACAGTATGCTTACGTGATGGTATGGTCTTTTGATAAATTGATGCCGTCCATTCACCCCATTCGCCATCTCTCGTGTGTGCTTGGACCTGAAAAGCAACTAATACATGATTGATCTTGATCAATATCATGATTGACTGGCATCTCTGTATGCTGCCAATACCCATGCCAAGCGTGTGATCACAATTTACCTGAATCACATAATCCTTATTCGGTTCCAAATCAGGAATTCGGAAGCACAATCTTTCGCTATCTGCTGTCACACCGGTGCATGCCAATTGCTCGGGTGATCTTGTGACATCGGTCCAACTGATTCGTCCAGTAATTGTATACCGAATTCTGTAGTCGTCGATAATACCATGAGGCGGTGACGGTGGTAAAAATGAAATCGGTATCGCATTGGCCGTCGCTTCACCGACTCTCAAATCTCTCGGCGGTGGTGGTGCACCTGGTCTGGTGGTGAATTCCAGGAATTCCGAATATGGACCGGCTCCTTTGGTGTTCAATGCACGAACTCGGATACGGTATTTACTGTACGGAGATAGTTCCATCAATTCGGCTCTGGCTGATGAGACGGACGATCGTTTTGTATCTCCTTTCACCCAAGAATCCACGCCTTCTAATTCGTATTCGTACCTTTTGATTTCACCATTCCTGCGCTCGCATTCCGGATCATCCCAAATGATGGTGGCACCGGTTTTATGGACGGTCGATACTTCCACATTGATCGGCGGTCCGGATGGAATAGCTTCTTCTGTCGTGAATTGGCTTGGCTCGGATGGTGGACCTTCCATTGTGGTCTTCGCTTTGATGGTCACTTCGTATGTGGACGCGGGTTCCAAATCTTTGAGAATAATCTTCTCACTATGCACTTCCTTCACAATCGGCTGTCCAGGCGGAATTGCGCAATCTCCTTTCGATCTCAGTACGTAAGTAATAATATAACCGGTGATGATTCCATTCGGATTCAATGGTGGTTTCCATGTGCATCTTCCGCGATCAGGACCATCAGCAGTGCAAGTCACATCTCTGGGTGGGCCGCCGGGTGCTTCCTGAGGCGTGGTCACTTCGAATTCTTGACTCCAAGCCGAATTGCCAGCTGTATTTTCAGTGCGTAATTGTATAGTCCATTTTGTATGCGGAGCTGATGGGAATACGTATTCCAGAATGGAACTGCCAACTTCCGTATTGCCGAGTGGAGACAAAGTACCGTTTCTGTATTGAATTCGATAAATGACTCGGGAGCATTTCCAAGTGTCCGTCGGTGGTGGGAGCCAACGTACGCGAACTTCGTAAGCCGATTCGGCCACCACTCTGATATCGTACGGTGGCGATGTGGGCGGTTGACATCCGGTACGACCTTCGGCTTGTGGGCTGGGTTCACCAACACGATTACTGCGATCCATGACTTTCACGCGAATCACATAGACGGTATCCGGTTCTAATCCAGTAATACGTTCTTGATAAGTACGCTTGATGCCATCGTGACGAATAACACCGCCCCATTCTCGGAAATCTTGTTCAGCCAATTTTCGGTATTGCAGAATATAGCCTTGAACCACATTATGCGTGTCCACCACAGAACTCCATTCCACTTGTAAATGATTGGGACCAGTATCCGTGATGACTGGTGCGGTCGATACTCTTGGGATGACTGAAAATAGATAGCTTATTAGTATGCATGGAATATTGTGCAATCTTGAAATGCCATGTCAATTGCAATGTCAACTTTTAGACATGGGCTTATGCATCAGCAATCGATATGTGATTGCCAAAAAAAATCATACGAAATACTTACTGTTTAGTTCAGTTTTAGACGTGGTAGAACAGGCGATACCCACACGTGCTGTAGCTGCTTTCACAGTAATATTGTACAGAGTATCCGGTTCCAGACCATCCATGGCTAATTCGGTCGTCGGTGCATCAACTGTTGATGTCTTTGGACTAAGACCAGGCTTTGCATTGACCGGTTCAAATGACACCTGAAATAGATCATTTTTAACATCCAGATCATTCTGAATAAATTTGCTTACAATATATTGTTTGATCATCTTCAACGGATCCTCTGGTGGCGTCCAGGATATTCTCATCGATGTGCTGGTCTTGGATATAACCGCGATCGTTCTGCATGCTCCTGGTTCCAACGAAAGCGTATTGCCTGTTATCGCTTGACAATACGGACCATGACTGCCGCCTTCGATTCTGGCAGACACCTAAATAACAATAGCATACAGTCAAGCAGTCAAGCAGTGCAAAAATAACCAAAATACTCACTTGTATTCTGTACTGTGATCCTGATTCCAGACCAGTGATATTGAAGCACAGACGTGGCAATTCGGGTGGTGCTCCAGGGCAACGCAATCTCGGATCACTGATATGAAGATCCACCGATTGCCAAGTGTTCTCCACACCGCCACGACCGATCAATCGATAACGGACCTTGTACGAATCGATTGGACCATACGGTGGATATGGTGGAAGCCATGAAACCGCGATGAAATCGTGTCCTTCCGACATGACCGTCAAATCTTGTGGAGGCAATGGTGCACCTGAAATATGGCCATTTTTAAAATCAGCCTCAATGAGACTACATAAGCTCAAAATTATGCTAGATCCAGCTCATGACACTAAAGTGCATACCAGCTTTGGATGTCATCACTTCCAAATCCGCTGTAGCCGGACCACCGCCAACGTTATTGTATCCCTTCAGACGCATAATATATTTGGTGAATGGAGTCAGATTATCCAATTCCAGCTGGAAAAACACGCCATTCAGCATTGGCCATTCAATGGATTAAAACAATGCTTACTCTCAAATCGGATGTATTTGCAATTCGAACTTCCAATTTGGCCCAATCATCTTGACCCAGTAATTCGTATTCATACGTTTGAATCGGACCGTGACGTTGACTGCATTCGATCGGTTGCCAACTGAATCCCAAGCCTTTCTCCAATACGAATGTCGATTTCAAATCCAACGGCGGAGCACTGGGGCCTGAAAATTGAGCAATGTGGAATCCGTACGGCAAAGCAGCTAAAGCTTACTTTGCTGAAATGTTTGAGCGGTTTTCGCCACTTCCGGTCCCAGTTGGGTCGTACGAGCTTGCACTTTGACTTCGTATTCGGAATATGGTAATAATCCAGTCATTGTGTATTCGGTTCCTTTGTGACTATAGATGGTGACCCATTCTCTACTGACGTCTTTCGGTTCTTCTCCCGGACAAGCTAATCTATGCTTCAATCTGTACGAAACGTCGTATCCAATGATGACTCCTGGTTTTACGCTGGGCGGATCCCAACGAGCGTGGATTTCGTTGGGTGACATTGGAGTCAATCTCAAATTTTCAGGTCGCATGGGTTCTGAAAATAAATATTGTCAATGTGTACAGTAGAAGGACAAATCCGAGTTCTCTCAGCTTACTTCCTTCTGGAGTGGTATCATCGATTTCATCAGAATACGGGCTGTGACCAACACGATTTACTGTACGCATTTTGACGAACCAACGAGTGAACGCTGGCGATGGCAGACTGTATTCGGATCGATGACTTTCGATTCGAACCACTTGCTCGACCGATTGTGTGCCGGTTCGATAAATTAATTCATATGTGACTTGATCACACCGCCATGATGATTCGATTGGTCTCTGCAAAGCAGAATTTATATTGGCTGATTACGCAACTGTGATTCAAAATTCTTACCTGCCAAGTAACAATGACTTGAGTCGGCTGTGAACGGGTATCCAAACGAATTCCTTGAGGTGGTAAACTGGGTGCTGAAAAAATCAACGATTTTAAAATTCATTTGATGACACAAGATAATAAACCAATCTTACCCATGCAATCGGTCCTTGCTGAAGCTTCCGGACTGGGATTACTGATTTGATTATTCCTTCCCACATTTCGAATCCTCACAACCACATCCGTATTCGGAGGTAATCCAGTGATCACGGCTGAGTGCGATGGTCGATTTCGATCGTATGGTACGATTGAATTATGACGAGTGAAATCAGGCCTGGATGGTGTTCTGTATTCCACGATGAATCCAGTTATGGGTGAACTCGGTTGACCGAAATACGGTGTAGTCCATTCCACAGTGACCGAACTGTCCGTTTTGGCTGTGATTCGTGGCGGTGTTTCGGGAATTGGCAATACCACATCCACTGTTCTCATAGTTGCAGACGTGCCTTCATAATATGGACTACTTTCGGTACGAGCTTGGACGGTAACGTTGTAGGCTGTATTCGATTCCAAACCATCGATTCTGTATTGAAAATCCGGACGGTCGATATTGAATTGTTGAATAGCTGATGGATTGGTCAATGGATGAATAGTGACCTGAAATAGACCTCGTTGATCATACTGTAGTGGATGATAAGGTTCTACGCTTACCCTGAATCCACGCACACGCCCTTGATCCGATGGGCTGACGGTCCAACGAATTTCCAAATTATCAGCACCAGCTCTAACCAACTCCACAGTAAGAACTCGTACTGGACCACCACCGGTTCGACCGCTGACCACATTGCTCCATGGACCCCAACGTCTGCCAACTACATGCGAGGCCACCTGAAAAATGCACAGCTTATTAGACCAGTGATGTCAACCAATTTCTCCATTTTTATGCATTGCAATTTGCTAAATGCTCATCAAATTGCTTGCCTGGAAATCATAGCTCTGCTCAGGTTCTAATCCACCAATAGTAACGCAATAAATGCTGGCACCAGGCGGTGCTTGCTCTCTCAATCGACGTTGAACATCAGGAGGGCAATGAAGTTGATCCAGACGAAATTCACGTTCCATCCATCTTCCGGTTCCACCAATGGCGAATTGAACTTTGTATTTATCGATATTCCCATGCGGCGGATACGCTGCTTGCCAATACAAATCGATCGCGTCCGATCTGGCGTTCAAGACTCCTAATCGAGGTGGTGGTGGTGCTTCATCTGAAAACGGATTGCATTGAATCACTTCTGTATCACACATGCTTTAAAATGCAAAAGACCAAAATCAGTATATTGCTCCATCTATGCATTTTTCCAAATCAAAAAATCATACCTGCAGGTTCAGTAGTGACAATGATCTCAGGTGACCAAGGGCCAAATCCATGACTGGTGTATGCTCGAACTTTGACCTTGTATTGAGTATGCGGTGTCAAACCATCCACGACGGTCGTAGTGCCGACCGTTCTTTGCTTATATATTTCTCGAATAGCCCATTCACTGACGCCTTGCATTTCGTATTCGTATTCACGTATTTCGCCATTCGTTTGTGGACACGGTGGTGCTTGCCACGTCAATGTGACTCGTCTCGATGTCGTTTCGGTGGCTTGCAATGATCTGGGCGGGGCGGTTGGAGCTGAAAATGAAGGCTTTGCCAATGATTCACACACAATCAGTCAAAATCAATCATTACCAGCAGCTTCGGTAGTGAATTCTTGAGACGCGCGCTGACCAGGCATATTGGTTCTGGCCACAATGGTGATGCGATATCGAGAATGCGGATGTAGACTTTGCAAAATCGTGTATGGATCTCGTGTCGTCACCGTGATCTCTGGTTCGGGTGATTCAGCGCATAAACCACTAAAAGAAAGCTCATTAGCTGCGCTTATTGATTAGAAATCAGCTTTCCATTACCGTGATAGCAGTTGATAAGTCACATCATACGCTTGAATCTGTCCAAACACGTTGGGTGGTGGTCTCCAAGTGACTCGGACACTGCCAGGACCAGCCGGTACAACTCGAATATCCTCCACTGGGCCAGGTGCTGAAACAAGAATCCTGATTAATGTTACATCGCAACCATTAAGATTATTCTTACCAGTAGATCCGGTCGATCCAGTCACCATGTGAGACCATGGTCCTCCACCGGCCGGATTCCACGCTTGAATTTGGAATTGCCACTTAGTAGCCGGAGGTGAATCGAATATGGCGAATGATTCTCCAGCTGTGAAATTCCTGACACCCGATTCGAATGGGGTGATAAATTTGACGATATATCGTACATTATCGCAATTCCATTCTTGTCGTGGTAATGGCTGAAAATGGCATAGGTACATTATCAATATGAAATTTTGATGACCCAAATTAGCTTACCGTCCATGTGACTCGAATGCGATTCGTGCCCTCTGTTACTGCGTTAAGATCACGTGGAAAACTGATGGGTGCTCTGCACGTGGGTTCTCTGTAGACCGGGACTTGATTGCTGGTGTATGCGATTCCATTATTTTGATCCATGACTTGAACTCGAACGTAATATCGTTGCCCTTCTTGTAATTCTGGCATTCTCACGACGTATGGGCGTTGGGAACCGACGTATCGAATCTGAAAATCGATATTTCGTATCAATTTTATCAACAGAGTGATTCAAACGACGTCTCTTTGAGACTGCTTTAAAGTCAAATGCAATGGTAAGAATCACTTACGAATCCGCTGACGTGTGATCCCCAATTTCCTTGCTCTCTCATGATCTCCAATCGATAGCCGCTGACCAAATCGTCCACACCAGGAATACTCATCCATTGAACTTCCGGGATTCCGCCTGGATAATGTACGACTAATCCAGTGATCAATTCACCAGGCGGCGGCGTTCTCGTTCTCGAAGTTCGGACCCATTGACTGTGCCCAGCACTGTTGACTAGTCGGATTTGGATCATCCAAAATTCGTTCGGTCTTGCATCGTAGACGTACATTGTTTCACCACGATTCAATCGTTGGCCGGGCGTTCCTCGTGGTTCGATCACTTCCAATTCATAGGAAATATCATCGCATCCCCATGTTTCCGGCGGTGGTGGTTGCCATGTAATCCGTACATGCCTTGCATCCGGTGCTTCGATTTGAACATTCAACGGTGGTTGGGATGGTGCTGAAAACACATGTCATTCATGACATACTCTCACAACTAGAGCAATTTAAATTTAAATTCCTGTTACCTTGACATCTTGCTTCGTATTGAGCTTCTGGACTGGTGTAGATGATTTGTTGATTCCTATCCAATACCAGAATTCGAACGAACGTGGTTCCTGTACGTGGTATTCCATGAATCGATCCGCTGTATGGCATATTATCACCGGCATACGGGATCATGGTTCTGAAATAAATATTGGTATTATTAATCATGGGTTGTTGATCACAATTGGCTTTTTAGCTGCTGGCATTTAGCCACATTGATTTCACATACGGTAGACGCAAGCCGATTTGTGCAAGAATTTAAATACCTATACGCAAGCAAGATTTTGCAATTTTTTGGACATGGCTATTGCTCAATTCGCAAGCTTTGCATTCTTGTCGGGGCCTTACTCCTGATAACGTGTCATCCAAGGACACCTTGCGCAGTATATTGGTAATTTCATGCTAATTATGGAATTAGTGCATCTGTAACACATTGCTACACAAAAATCGCAAATAAGCCTACCCTGAACGTTGCCAACGTGGGTCTTGACTAGTTCTATATTCAATGATATATCCATAAACCACACCAGCACCTCGTCCTTGCGATAGCCAATCAGCTCGTAATTGCGATCCATGCGGTGCCAATGTAGGCGTTGAAACGTATGCTGAAAATACAGGTATACTGTAGCATCAGAGACACAGTGCCAGTAGTTATCAATGGTCACTTTGACCACAAGGGCAAAGCTGAGAAATTTACTCACCTTCCGATTCTGTAGTACATGCGAATTCTCTCGACGGCTGCGATGTGCCTCCACTATTCACAGTAACCACACGAATTCTCCAATCCGATCCAGGTTCAGCGGGTAATCGATGTTCAACTCTGAATCCTCTCGGATCAGCCGGAATAGGGATCCTTTGTGGGCGTCCGTTTACTGTAGCTTCGATAGCATAGGAAATATCTTGACATCGCCACGTTGAACGTTCGGGTTGCTAAAAATTTAATCGGCTGTCCTACAGTATGCCAAAAAGACACAATGCTTACCGTCCACGAAAGGAGGATGGTTCTTGAATCCACGCATCGAATATCGATATTATCTGGAGGTGCACTTGGACGATCACAATGCGTTCGGATACGGATCGGTTCACTGGTGCACGTGGCGTCGTCTCTGCATCCCAAACATCGGACTCGGACGAAATAATTCGTATTGCCTTCTAAGCCGCGTAAATCGGTCGTATAGAATCGTCGATCGCCTTCTTGACGAATCCTTTGACCGAATGGACGCCAATTTGGATCACGTTCGCCTCGGATATCGACCTGTAAATGGGGTCGAGGTTACTGTAGTTTTTGAGAGAGGAAATACGCATACCATGTAATAGCAGATGCGTCTCAAATCACCAACCACGTCCCATTGTAGTGTGACAACGTCACCACGTTCTTCCACTCGTAATTTATCGATTCTCGGTTCCTCAGCAACTGAAAACATAGATATTCTAAGATTAGTGCCCAATGATGGGATTGCATTGCACGAATGGATACTCAAATCCAATCCAGGCACCTTGGTGCAGTGAATTTTTGTATGGCTAGTGAATGTGATTGCTGATCAGGCATCATGATCAATCAATCTGATCACGCAGAATGTGGCTCTAGAAAGTTCAGTGATCAATTTTCGCACACATGCACATCGCAAGCAAGCAACTATTTGCATGGACATTAGCAGAAGCAAAAGCACAAGAAAAAAGCCAATGCACTCCAACACGTCTACCTTGTCCGACTATTTGAAAAGCCGGTGGTCCATAATAACCACGACTTCCGGCCACTACGGACACATTGTAGACAGTGTCCGGGAAAAGTTGATCGAGTAGAAGTTTATACTCGTTTCCTCGGGTTGTGAAAAAACGTACATGACCAGGAATGACGTGAGGATTTGACGATGTTAAAACTCGTACTGTTATCTAGAAAGAGCAAGCGGAAAGCGAGATGAGGGGGTCTAAATGCTAATGCTAATTGGTCACTAAGTTTAGGACAGAATAAAAAAGATCAAAGCGCATAAGCACCTTGTATTCATCCACACGGATGTCGGACGATAAAGGAGGCAACCAATTGGCCAATGCTGTCGTATCCGTTTGCCAAGTGACTGTCAATTGAACCGGTGCACCTGGTACTGGTGGTTTTTCTGGTGTTGGAGTAACAGCAATCACTTAGATTTCCAATATTGGCCAAATAGCAGAGGAAGAAGAAAAGAGAAAAACAAACGAACGCGTTAGTTCCACCATTCGAATCCATGCAAACATTTACATGCAAGACGAATTTGTTCAGATTGAACATGCTGATATTCATGCTTCACAACAGAATCCGGTCATGCAATGCAAAACGCGTGCAATACAAGCAACAGAAGGATGAGATTGATAAACAAACTGACTGAATTCACAAAACAGCCCACCTAAGAAGCAATAGCAAGCTTTCGAACGATTGACATTGACTTTTCTACGCATGATTTTCATTGCACGACGACCGGGAACCGTTTTCAAAGGTTTCCAAACTGAAACAATTGCTAAGCACACTAATGAAAAGCGATTAGCTAAATTAGCGTAGCAAAACATGAACGAAATTTGGTCCTGTACGATCCCAGACCACATTTCAGCACAACACTCAAAGGAAGATTCACTCGAACAGAAACATGCATTCAGAATTTAAAACTCAATGAACAGAGGTCCATGATAAATTATGATGCCCTTGTATGAATCCGTGCATTACTGACAATGTATATTACTGTAACCTGATATATTATGCCAATACTATATTTTGATCATTACCTATATCCACTAGAATGAAGAATAATGGATTCCCTTGTTTCGACCATTCACCAGTATTCAATCTGTAGACCACCTGAAAAACGGCATTGTTTCAAGAAATGATGCTGAGTAAATACGGATGCATCTTATTACATCAGCAGTATATTGGATACCGAATTGTAAACCGGATAAGTCGTAGCAGAAATCTCCTGGTTCACCGATTCCTGGCGGACATTGGAATCGTTCTGGACGTTCTTCTATACGTTCCCAATTATCAGTTGCACTGACTTTGTACGAGACCCTGAAAAAATGTGATCATGTGGTACCCTGCTATCCGCAATGCCCAGATTACAGTATGCCGATGATGGCTCAGAAAAAAACAGCTTACCTGAATCTATCGAGTCGATTTCTATCCTGAGCCACCGGTGTCCAGACTAAATACGATTTCGTCACCGCCAAAACGATGCGTAATTTGTACAAATTGCTATCTGAAAAATAGATCAGATTATGATCTTGCCAAAACTACAGCACTCCTGTACGTACCGCCTCCTCCTGTTCCTCCGGATTTGGTCACCGTATAAATGACATCACACCAGGGGCTGTATCCGGCTCCTGATCTCGATCTCAATTTGAACGCATATCGATGATTCGGTGTCAAATGATCCATCTGAACGCGAGTACCGGTGATGAAAACCGGCCGATCAGGTTCAGGACCACGATCCACATTCCAGAACTGAAATGGATAGTATTTCAGGAATGTCCATAAAAGTAGCCATTGGGGTTATAATACCAAATATTCGTATCCTTCCACTGGTCCATGCAATTCATCGCATTGTGGTCGTTGCCACGAGTAAGTAATGGACGTTTGACCAACGTATTGTGCTTCCGCATTGGGCGGTATACCCGCTGGGCCTGAAAATTGAAAATTTCAATGTCATTCCATATTCGAAATGGGTGAATATATTCTCACCAGCGCAAGAAGTGGCTCCCTGGCGTCCGACTGTGAATTCATCCGTCATCGCAATCACCTCGCCAGCCGTATTGATCACGTGAACTCGAATAATGTACACTTGCTGATCAGAGAAACCGACCAATTCCGTGGTGTAATCCGATTGACCGCGTCGATAATCGAGAATGTTACCATAACGACGCCAGCTGGAAATACGAAATGCCTGATCAGCATTGATCTGATCTGATGCCAATGCATTGCGTCTCCTGAATCTACAGTACCCCCAATGCACTTACGTAGTTTCATTCGGGAATCGATATTCAATAATGAATCCTTTCACATCCTGATCAGCAAAATCCTTTTCCTCATATTCGAATTGAACAACAATCTTTCCAATGGCACTTTTGAAAGATGGTTTGCTATCCCATGGATCCGCACCACGAGCCGCGGTGGCTGCTCTCAATCTGTACACTTGTTTCGGTTCATGATTGGCGAACGCGATGACACCGATCAGGTAATTGGTGGATGGTTTCAAATTATTGAATACATAGCCATTCTCCGACGATGGTACTTGGGCTCGGAATACTTGAACTGCTTCATCTTCGCGTGCTTGTTCGAGAATGATCACCTGAAGTGCGGATTAGGATCAGGATTTGATAATCAGTGTATTGGCGAGAGGCATTTCAACGCGCAATCAAAGATTTAAAAAGCATATGAAAAACATCCGGCTTTTCCCGTGCTCAGCATAAATCATGATTTGCGCTACTACCAATCGTGGAATACTGATAAGTAAAATCAGGCCCTCAATTCGTATAAAAATATTTCACTTTTTCATTCTGCAAATTTGTGGAAATTGGGACATGCATCCGGATGCATTATCTTTCATCAGCACTATCCCACTTTTTCCATCGAATATGCAAATGCAAAAATGTACCTCGTAATGTTGTATTTGTGCATCAGTGACCGGTTCCCATTCGCAACGTATAAGAGTGTCCGTTCGATAGACCACACGAATTGCATCCGATGTTCTTGGAGCTACAGTAAAACCCACTAGTAAATATGTAATAATTAATAAGCGTAAAATTAATGATTCCTTAGTCCCCATTCATTCGAGATCAATGCACTCTTGGGTCACCGTTCCAATGAATAAGACTAGCACTGATTCATGTACAGAAAAAATGATCGACTTTTCCCCCAAAATACAAATAACCGAGACTGAGAAATACTGCTGTCAATGACAGCATAGGAAAATCTCTGCATCCAAATAAGGAATAGGCCGTACACGAATTACAAGGCGTGTCACCCCATTTCGCATGAGCATTTATCAAACGGGTATCAGTTTTTATGAATTCTCTCAATTCCATATAGGAGGAAGGGGGTGGCGTGTCGTGTCGAAATTGCAATTAAGATTTTTATCTAATCATAGGGTCCAAATTCGCGTATGTATGCAGAACTGCGATGACGGAATCACAAAAGGGTGGGTGGATAAATGTAAAAATCAGTCCAATGACGAAGCGTATGCAAAATTGGTCACCAAGGAGTCGAGAACCGATGCTAAACAGGGAGCCAGACTAAAGACGCCGACTGGCACCATCGAATGCATAAAATTTCGTCCATCGTTTAGACTCGTATTCCATATTAGGCGGCTGGCGGGGGCAAAAGTTAAGGCGATTGTCAATGGTCAACCGACTGGGCAATGTCCAGCGGTCGAGTGGGGGTAAGACGTTCGTGACCAGTGGTCGAAGGAGGCGAGAAACAGAAATGACTCGTTTTCCCTCACTTTCTTGTGAAATTTCACACAAGAATCAAACTACCTTCTCTTCTCGACCATTTGACGAATTGGAGGCGTGGAAAATGGCATACCGCTAAACAAACCTCGCCTCTCGCCTTGTGCTTTGCGACCGCCAAAGGGATTACAATACTGGGTCCCCCCCCCCCCCCATAGTTTGGACGTTTTCTCACTCCTCTCCTCGCAATGAGAAAAGAACACGACACAAAACTGTTGCCATTCTGCATTTCGGTCAGTGAAAGTCTCTCCAAAATTCCCCCCTATTGTACTCTACTCTACTGTACTGTATGGTATGCTAGCAAAACGATGCCAACAACCCTCCCTCTCCTTCTAATCGCTAAATAATACTTTCCACGCTCAACAAAAAGAGCATCAAAGCATTTGCACAAAAGAACTCGGGCTAAGATTTGAGTAAACAATACTCACACCTCGGACGGGTGTTAAAATTGGTCTCATTTTGAAACCAATGCATTCAATTGAGTTTCAACACTCGGGGCATGACAAAGGATGGATTAAGCTGAAAAAGTTATCAAAAATCCAGCATACACATAAAATGTGGAGAATGAAAAACTTGTGATGTGACTGACACCAGAAGCCATGCTGAGATATACTCTCAAAAATTGATGGTCAATCTGTGACAAGAGTATTACCTCAATATATCAGATGGGAAATTTCCAGTGCCAATGGCATCTCAGAACATATGAATCGTTTGCGAGGAAAGTAAAATAGGTCACAACATTTTCCCCTTGACTTTGCGGGAAATCAGGGAATTCGAGCATCGAGGACAAATCGAGCATAAAACCACGACCAACAGTGCATTGAGAAAATACAGGGTACTTCTTGCTCATAAAAGACACAATTGTGTCAATGCT
Organism: Discolaimus major; assembly: GCA_034695185.1. Taxonomy (NCBI): domain Eukaryota; kingdom Metazoa; phylum Nematoda; class Enoplea; order Dorylaimida; family Qudsianematidae; genus Discolaimus; species Discolaimus major. Next base: position 33,907 of record JAQIWJ010000054.1, read on the forward strand.
TTACACTACAGTATGCCTAAAAAATGCTCACCACTGCCTTCGGTCGTTGTACGAGACATGGTGTCAGTCCATGGTCCTTCGCGTCCAGACGCATCAACGGCCATGACGCGAAAATTATATGTTGTACCCGGCATTAGATTGCTAATGGTGGTTTGTAAATCGGTGACCGTGCCAGCGTGGACATCGAATTTAGCCCAATCACTATATCCTTCCACTCGGTATTGATAATGACGTACAGTACCGCATTGGGGTGCTTCCCAAGCGTAGGTCACCGAATGTTTGGTTGTGGACACAATGCGAATATTCCTCGGCTCAGAAATTTTACCTGAAAATTATGAGTCTGGACGTGGATGTACATTGATCAGGATTGGCGTGAGTGCGAATTTCTGGATTTATCCTTATATGCTCTATCCTGAGGTACATTTGAGCTCAGCTTTGCACTCTGGAACTTCATAAATGCGTCAGAGAAGGTGGTCATGAATTTTCGGATTACTGTGAAATGCTTGTGATACGCTATGATGTAGATTGCAAAGATATTATGGCATTATCAGAAACGATGGATATGCATTGTCCATGTGGTAAAACTACCTGCCTTGACGACAGGGCCTGTAAGAAGATGCATGCGCAGAAGCTGACGATCAGCTTACCATCGTCGCATTTGATTCCAACAACATCAGAAATGGCCTTGATTTCTGGCGTTTGCACTAGTATTTCCCCATTTCGACCAATTACTTTTATGCGTACGAAATATGTGCCGGTTGGTAAATCTTTGATTTTCACTCGATATTTAACGCTGGGTCCTTGATAACGTATCAGACCGTCGTGTTGTACGAACGTGTTGGACCTGTCCGAACGATATTCCACAATGAAACCACCGATCGACTTATCGTCCTGCACTCCTGTATGGATGCCTTCCCATTCCACTGTCAATATACTATTGCCAGATGCTCGATCTTGCCTTTTTACGCGTATTTTATCACCGATATCATCCAAGATTTCAACGGAATCGAGGCCTGAAAAAAGCACAGATCCTGTATCATATGCATGATCATGAATAGTGATAAAAATCGATATTGCTATAGCATACGATTTGCACAAAATAAATGCTGCGTAAAATTTGCATTTCAAAGTCTCAATCGATTTTCAGCTTTTCTAAGTTACCAGAATACGCATGAAGCTAGCCGTTATCAGCAGAGGGTTACTGTAACCGCTCAAGACGCTTGCGAGTAAGACGCGACTAGCCAGGCATGAGTTTCTTATAAAAATCTAGGATTATGCCCCTAGCCAAAGACATGATTCATTGAATTTGCTCAAATTTCGAATTATATTCAAATTCATTTAGCTTTCGGATTGCATAATTTACACGGAATATGCATTGCGAATTGTGTGCTTGAAATGTTTGCATTTCACGGGTCATTTTCACACTAATTCTTGACCAAACTACTAAACTTGATGGACACTGGTCAATCAAGCATCTGAAGGTGCTTAGGCCATTCTCATTTTGACCAAGGGTCAGAGGCATTTGCAGCAACGGAATGCATGCATAATTCAAGCATTCATATGCCATGATGCAGGAAAAAGCGCATTTTGATCATGATTTTATGATTGATACCCAGTGCATTCATTCTGATACACTTATTTCCTCAAAGAAAACCAAACGACTATGACGAATAACATTTTCTCAAGGTTACTGTACTAGTATATGTCTCCTCCAAAAAGGAGGTTTGGCGTGGCGAATATTAGATTGACGCTACTGATTAAGATAGGAAAAATATCTTTATCGCCCCTAACTTTCGTAACGATGCATGCAATTTTCGCTGGCCTTGTTTTGGCCCGAAGCTATTTTTCTTGACACGCCGTATTGAAATGAATGCACGCCTCATTTTCTACTCAAACACATTCCTTCGTATAAATGAATCATGTTTCTTTCTTTTGCAAAAACTCCTTTTGCCTCATGCTGACTGTGAGAAAAGAGTTTGCGCATAAATTTTGAATTCTCTTCTCCACCTTTTGAAGGAGTATAGAAGAAAAACGTTCCTGGATGAAGGTCAGCGTAGGACCAGATTCAAAAACTAGTCCCATGCTTAGTATTTGCTGGAGAGAATTGAGACGATTCTCACATTCATATGACTAAGATGAAAAGTATTTTAGGCGACTTTTGAAGCGACATTCCCTTTTCGGAGTTTTTTCAATGAACAACATTATGCGAAAATCTGCGTGCAAAAATTTTCGGCTTTCTTCAACGCATGAGTGAGCTTTGATTCACTGAAATATATGTACTAGACCAAGTCAAAACTAAATATTGAGACGGATTGCAGCATTGTCCATTATTTACAGCTGCCAAAAATCCACGGCACGAAATCCTCGCCAAAAAGCGGTGTTTGAAGAACCCATACATGCATTTCCTGTTCCGTTCTATTGTCAATTTTGAATTGACTCAAAAGAGGACACGCATGAACTGACCCGTGTCCATTTAGGAAAAATCCTATGCCCATTTTAAGGCATTTACTCTGAATCATGGCTTCCTACTAGAGCGGAAGCCTTTCTTATTTCGCACTTGTTTTTCATCACTCCAGAGAAGCAAAACTTGGAGGAGTGGGTCCCCAGTACTCGACCATATCTCTCTCCTTATGAAGGCGTATGCAAATATTTGCCATACGCTTTTTCAACATTATTCATAAGCCTTGCAGAACAGCCAATATGCAAAGCTAGTACACGGCTAGTATCAAAATTTAGGCAAAAATATTACGATGCAATTCAAAAATAGGTCATCAATCATACATTGCTGGGCAGTATGTCTTATTAGGCATGAAATTATTGCTGAATTTGGAAGGAATGCAGTGAATTCTTCTCAGATGACCTCATCTCATTCGCATCGAGTATATTCCATAGAAAGATATAGAAATATACTACGTATATACAGCCTAGAGGCATATTTCCCTCTGGTCCTAGACATTTAGACGAAGACAAATCCGAATATAGTACTTATTAGACGACTACCGGCTGTGTATGCTCTCGTTTCTTCCCAATAAGGGCAATATGTATAAAAATATGGAGTGGAAAAGAGGGGGGTGGGGTGGACATATAGGCAACGATTAGTTCGTCAAGTATGTGCCTCTCTCTCTCTCGCATACTTCTAAACGAGTTATTTGAGTTGACTAGTTGAAGAATGCAGTCTAGAAGAAAATGCGTACAGGAATTATTGAACGATATGCATCCCCATATAGGCCTTGTTGTCATTCGAGCGTCTTATTCACCCGCACCCCCTCATTGAATTTTTCTCTACCTGTCAACCATCAATGATTTCTTTATCACGTACATATTTGGAAAAGTCGAATTCGGCATGGTTTTTTAAAATGCACATGCACTTAAAAATCAACATTCGAGGGCAGTGTCAGATGCAAAAAGTAGGAGAACAATTTACAGTAGCTAAAATAATGCAGTGATTCATGAACTTTGCATGGCGAAGTATTTAATGCAAGAAAAAAGCTAATATGTCACGCGCCAACGTTGCTTTGGTCATTACAGGCTAGCATAGCCTGAAAGGCTAATGCAGATTTCCATAATCCCATTTGTGGCAATGAATTTTTGCGCAGACCATATAACTGCGGAACATTCAGGGAAGTGAATTGCAAACACACGTCTAGCAGGTGAATTCACAGCGCCTATAGCTTTATCACGAAAGTTTACCTTCATCCGCAATGACCAATGTGGAAAAGATGAATACGAAGAATGCCAGTAATGGAAGCCGTATGACCGTGGCCATGGTTTGATCGCAACGGTTCCTTCTTCCTGTGCGTCCAATGCAATTAGGACGCTCTCCTTGTTTAGGGCGATTATATTGAGTACTGTATTATGTTTGTCCGACGTATGAAAAGGAATTTGCGAAATTAGTACTTTTCGAAATGCACAATGCCCCGTGGTGGGTTGCACTCGTGCAAAGAAGAATGGGTCTCACAGAATGTCCAGCAAACGAACCCCTGGGCCCTGTATTCCACTCTCCAACACTTCGCCGCCACCGAACCGCCCGTACTGAAACCAGCACCTTTGAACAAAAGTACAATAGCCGTATGCCAGTCTCTCTCTCTCTCTCTCTACAGGTAGTCAGTCCTCAGCACGCGGGGAGTCAAAGTTGTCCAGGCTCTCCTCAAAACGGTGGCAGTTTTTCGAATCTTTTTATTCCACCGCTACTAGCCGGCCCGAACGTATTGCAACGTTTCAGTAGTGGAAAAATTGAGGCGCATATATACTCGGAACAAGTTTCTGGCCAGTCTTCGGGACGGTGACACAACGTACGTAACCAGAAATCGGGCGGGTTCTAAACGCCGTACAATTCGTACAGTAGCGTCTCTTGCACTTCTTCCAAACTTGCAGGAGGGACGAAAGGAAAGAATTTTTGTCAACTCTAACTCCACTTCTCGTTCGTCTTTTCTCTCATCCACAAGTCGAAATATAAACGCCGTCACAAAAGTTGGATGTAAAATCTTTCCACGCGTCTTCCTTTGCATTCAGCAGGCGGTCGTCGGTTGTCTTTTGAACAAAAATTTTACTCATCTGTTTTATCACTAAACTACACGCGACGCCCACCCTGGCTTTTGTAAAATCACTAGATAACAATTCGCCTTTAGCATGCCTGGCGAGTAAATGCAGCTACGAAAAGCAAAAGAACCGGTTGAAGACGGTTTTCGCCAAAAAATTCTCTTCCCCACACCTCCACCATATTCGACTGGTCACCCAGCAATAATTCGTGTTTAAATAGATATACGGGTTTTTCAACATTCTTTCGAACTCCTTGGCTTCGGTCAGGTAGAAGAGGGAGGAGAACTGAGAGTACTCACCTTTTGCCCAACCAGCCGATGCATGGCAGCTGGTTCTATGTTGGTGGTCGCTTCTCCTCTCTCTGTACATATAGCTTCAATCCGAATCTAGGCAATGCATTTTTTCCCCTGCGCTCATGTTTTTCTCATGCCTTGCTTTTCGATTCAAAGCCCATGAACTTTTGAGGAGTTTTACGTTTTCGACTTTTCATGTGTACATTGAAAAGAGGATAAACCCGAATAATATTGTTATTAGTGAAAAACTAGACTCAAATTTTTCACTCAAACACAACGCATGCTACAGCTGGGCACTTGGGGCGGGGGCGGGGAATTGGTTCTGCCTGTTTGGACAATGGGCAGCAGTCGAATGCGCAAATATGATAAACTGTGTCAACCAGACTACTCGCTGGCGCCCTCGCAATGCAAAAATTCCACCTCCTTTTTCGAGTATGCCGTCATCCATGCAATACAAATGATCGGTTGCGTTTTGTAATTGGAAAACGCGTGTAATTTCTGTTCGAATTTTACGCTGTGACTCGAAATGAGTGGACCATACATTATGGAATTTTTGTCAATACGCATGATCCGTACAAAAGCGTGTAATACAAATTCATCATTCTAAAATGCATGTCCATATTTGGGCGGTACAGTTTTTTTGCACTGACCACGAGGTGTCTGCATAGCACTGTCCAGTGCAAAATCAATTGCAGGCATTTTCTTCACTATATTTTCACATGCTATTTCCTACAGTAACCCAGTATCATTATTTTTGGCATGCATTTTTCACTGCTTTGGTATAGAAATGTACCATCCCAAATTCCAGAATCATGATTCAGACGTGACCAATGCAATGCAAATTCCGAATTTCAGCAATGCGATTTCTGCAAATCTCAAGAAATGATGAATTCTACAAAAATGCATAAACACTGCCCATTTGTAATTGCATTGGCACGCGAGGCAATTTCCATTCCCGTAATAATTTCGTGTTATTTCTAAAACCGGTCATGCATATTTTTAGTGAAGTGACATAAAAGAATGGCATTGAAGATATATTTTATCTTAGTCACCACGCATCCATTGGAGCATCGTTGACGGCGTCATTGTTTTCACCTTGACATGCCTTTTTGGATAATCATCCAAGGCGTACTTTTGAAAATTACCTGGTGATGCATCAAGGAAGAAGTTAGGTATCGGAGTACTTCGGCCAACAGATCGTACTCTGTCACCAGCTGGGCCCGATATCTCCAGCAATATTTTTCTAGAATTATTAATTGTTCTACACATTTTATAAAGTGCATGTATTTTTTTCTACAAATGCCAGTACAAAATTTGTAAGGCATACATGCCCATATTTGGGTGCTTTTTGAGATTGCATTGATTTATCATGATTACGACATTATTCATGTTGTTTGGCAAACATATTGCTAATGATTTTTCGGCTGATCATTTATGCATGAAACAAAGCGTCAATCGAAAATCCAAAGAAGTGGACTTACGTAGCAAATATTGATAAATTTATCGGCATGCTTATCCTTGCCCTTGTGTTCACTGATTCATGCTGATCACCAGTGGTCAATGATCACTGACCATTGGTCAGCCTTACGCATACACGAAATATCACTTTCAAAAGCTCGAAATCACATCAATGACAAAACCTAAACTTACTCAAATCTCATCTCCCGAACTGATGCCTTGTCTTGACAAATTTTAAAAGTGCAATTACGGTCTTTGAGCATTTATCACGAGTTAGGTTAGCATGGCGTAGGAGTATTGGCAGATGCGTTGTACCGAGTATGATAAGGAAGCTAACATTTTAGCTACTTAGGTGGAAGATAATACGAATGGGGAACTTTTGTGAAAAAATGGCTGCCCAAGCATTGACGATTTTCAGTGACTGCCAGTAATTCAAGATGGACTCTCTGGTCATGGCTGGTTGGAAACAAAAGCAATTCTTAGCGGCCTGACTTTCAAATCAGCTTATCATGATATCAAGAAAAATTCACAGCATGGCTTATCACAGAGCCCTGATTTCGACCATTTTACACTGCTTACAGTCGATTCTGCAGGTATTTTCAGCAAGGTTAGTCAGCTTGCGTCGAAATTCAGGGATAATGCAAATGGGCAATACTGGGTCCAGCGAATGTTTCAAAGAGCATCAAAGGGGCGCGTTAGTGCCCCTTTAGACAGACGACGGACTTGAAGCGTACGTTTTGTTCAGTCAAGCCTACAGCCGGACTGGAATTTTTAGTAATAATAAAAATTATATGGAAAAAATGCTGAGATATATAATTGAAATCCTTTCTATGTTTGGACGAAATAGGATTGCTCATGAAAAAGTTATGGTCATTTTAAAATCGCCTATACTTTACCACAAGCACAATAGCATGAGTCAGATGTTGTAAAAAAGACGTGGGCAAACGCAATATTGTGGGAAAGACGTTGGA
>JAQIWJ010000055.1:0-41127 GCA_034695185.1 Discolaimus major
CATGTGTTTTTTATCTCGTGTTCCAATGCTCCCTAGTGCACTTTACTGTGTTTGGCATTTGGATAAAATAAATCAATTAAATCAAATCAAATCAAGGGGAGCATGGAAATTGGTCACTCGAAAATAAGGGTACGACCGTTATGCATCGCGGATGGTCCAGACGTAAATTTACAATGTCAACATGGTTATGCAAAAATGGATCCTTTAGCGTGCTATTTGAATTTTAGCAGAGCCCAGACCGGATTTGGTACATGGGCATTTTGTGCAAATATGAAAGTTGGAAAATTCGCACGGGTGCAGCAATGCGAATGCGATTCATGGGCATGGGAATCGTGTCAAATGTGCAGGTGGAATTTTTCCACTAGAAATCCAGCAGATCGTTTCTGCTGATCAAGTGACAGCAGTTTTTATAAATGGCTAATAATTCAGAATTTGATTGGACTGATAATTGATTGGTGCTAACCAAAATCACGAGGAATGAGAATCTTTTCTTCTTTGGGCCTGTATCAAATATTCATGTATCCGATCAGGATTTGCGATTTCATTGCCTTCATCAAGGCATACTGTAACCGCTATGAATAGCATTGAGTTGACCAGAATGAGGTGCCATGCAAATACAAGTGATTGTGCACAAAAATTTTCATCAACATACACATTGCGAAATTGGCACGATTTTTCATGCAAAATGAAAAGCACAGATTCACTTGAATGATTACCGTTGCTTCAATGAGGATTTTATGGCATAAATCGATGCCAATCGGTATTTCCCGTGGTGTCTGCGGTGGAGTGGTGCTGTGGTCGTCCTAGGTAGACCCACCTCCTGTCCGTCTGGCAGTGAGCATCACGCGGTCGCAATTTTTTTGCTAATTACTGATAAGAGTCATCAATTATATTCCCGAATACTATCTTTGCATGAATGACCTATTTTTGCATAGTCTATTGACCCAAAAATCACATCATATCATTGTCGATCACTCGGTGATCAAATCAATAGAACGTTGCGTACGAATCAGCATTTTTCATTGACGATAGCAAGGTTTCTTCTTCCGATTCGTTTCGTGATTTTCGACGTAGATACGGGCATTCGCGCGTCCAGGATATTTTGCGTGCAATGATAATGACCACAGCTATGCCCAATGCGCAAAATGCCAGCATGGTTAATGATAAGGTGATCCAAAATGCTAAATACCAATTGGTGCCTTGTTGGTGATCATCGATTGATTGGACGGGATCACTATTCCGAGGCATGGCCAAGAATTGAGGCGAATGATCGAATTTATGAACGCCTCCCAACGTTGGCACGACGTAGTTCCAGAATACTACGCCCTGGTAGTGATAAGGATTTTGCATCCGGGCACGTGGTAAATCGATACTGTAATAATTCATATCGAACGGTACGACGCCCAGGGGCGTCCAGGTATCGTTCCCCGACGATCCGGGCGTTGGATGACCGAATTTGGCGAAATTTACGAACAAAGGCACGTAAATCGATTTGATCTCGTAATCACGATCATCGAACGGGAATTGATGGATGCCTAAAAACGGCATCTCTATGCTCCATTGTAAACTTGGATGCTCATTTTTTGAATTGGAAATGCCAAACAGCATTGGCTGGTACATGCATTTGAATTCAATCTGATGGAAATCTTACCGACTACGTAAGTCAGATCGAAAGCGTGCCACGGTGAGACGCCTTCCAAACCGCGTTTCACGTAATCGAAACTGTATAAATACACTTTAGCTCCCGTTTTGGCAATACTCGATGCCTCGTTGAAGACTGGAGCGAAATAATCGAAATCATTCACCATATCCACCATCTTATCGGTCCAAATACTGAAATTTCCAGGCCCCAATGCAGTGCCGTTCCTGGATTTCAATTCTCGCAACGCATCGGTCGTGTATAAACGTTGGCATTCCATAGTGATCAATCGAGTATTCCTTTTCAAACGCATAGATTCAATTGTTGATTTGCATAATTCGGATAAGGAAGAGGAAGTGGCGTTGAGGTAATCCTCTTTGGAACTGCCATGTTCATTATCCGTTGTACCGATCATGGTGGGATACGGTAGCCGCTTTTCGGCCAACTCCTCCAAAGGTAATGGGAATAGACCATTCGGACCGTCCCAGAAAGGTTGCGTATGCGGACCGTGATCGATATCCTCGTATTGTCGATAAGTATTCACGATCACGTCCACGGGTATTCTACGCATGCATTGGAGGATTTTCTTATCGTTCCTATGATCGGATAGCCAATCCATTTTCCTGGCGCAACCTAGATCTTCGGCTAATCGATGATATCGACTCAAATCAGTACTCAGCCGCGGTTTTCCGCTCATGATCACCGACGCGTGGAATAGACCTCTCGATTTCGGCGTCAACATCAAAAGGGAAACGAATGTTGCGCCGCTGCTATGACCCATGATCGTGACGTGATTCGGATCACCACCGAATGATGCGATCTCATTTTTAACCTGCAAATTTGATTTATGAAAAATAGGCAGGCTTTCATGATGAGTAAATTGCAAGCATTGCCAATTTCAAGGCAATCTTTCGACAGTATTTTCTAGTAACCGAAATTGCGCAATTTCTAATGGCAAGAGGAAACTGAAGCTAATGCCTATACATAGTCGATGATTGCGCAATTTTATTCGATTTTTTACTCACCCATTTCAATCCTTGAATGACATCGTACAATGCATAATTCCCAACGGCTTCTTTCCCGCCCGTAGTCCAAAATCCCAAAACACCTAATCGATAAGATACAGTAACCAATACCAGACCGTGGGTGGCGAAATTCTCCACCAGCAAATCGACCGGGAACATACTGGGCGCATCGAATTCGAACGCCCCGCCGTGGATATAATACAAAACAGGGCATACTGTATCGTTCTTGCATTGATATCCGGCGAATACATTTAGATAAAGGCAATCTTCGCTTAAATCCATGATTGGATGATCGATATTACTGTGATTTTGCCAACAATTCGATTTATATTCAAAGCATTCCATCCTTCTGGTATTGTGATCTTTTCGAATTGGACGTGATTTTTGAAATCTCAATTCACCAATCGGAGGTTGAGCGTATGGAACGCCCAAAAACACTCGAGCACGAGCACCGGATACAGTACTCACATCGAATCCATCGAGAATATCACCATTCCCAAGTGTTACGGATAATGATGCATTCGGAATTTGATCACAAATCACTGATCCAACGTAGAAGGCGAGAATAATCAATGCGATTGAACTCATTTTAACATGTCAGTATAAGCCGAACGCGTACATTCCCATTTGCCTTATAAGGCGTGTCAGCGAAGAATGCAAAGATAAAAGATAAGGAACGAATCCTTTCTCAAGCAAACACCACGCAAGTGCACATGTCAGATGCTAGTTTTACAGTCAAATTCGAAAATAACATCAATTTACACATATCTCGACGCAGACGGAAATAATTTGAAGACGAATGGAAACGAAAATCTGCCATCGAACAATATCGTGCTGATCAATATGCGATCGGTTGAGCACTGATCGTTGCTTCTTCACGCATTGCTTGGGACATCAATTCTTCGTATTCCAAACGCAAACGATCGTATCGCTTTTGCAATTCTTTCTCTCGGTTCTCTTGACGAATCACTTCGTCGGTTACGATCTGAAATAACGGATATATGTAAATGATCTTGTAAATGCAGCTGAACGTTCTTACCTTTAATCGGGATTCAATAGCAGCTTCCTCACGTTCACGCAACTGCAGGAACGTCGTCTTCTCCATTTGCACAACTTCGATCTGATCATACGAGTCTTGCAATTGCTTCGTCAACGCTTGACTGCGAGACTGAAAAAAGAGAGCAAATATGTAAAAGCGATCTTGACAATATTCAGGAAAACGCACTTGGTATCCACCCAGTAATATCTTCAATTTCTTTTCCATTTTGGCTGCCGTTTTCGCCTCTTTCGACATGTGGCCGCGATAGGTCTGAAATAAACCATTCATTATGAAAGTGATCAGAAGCAGATCACAGTTACATTACCTCTAACTTATGCTGCAATCCTTCGATACGCTCTTTCTTTGACACAGCGTGTGCTCTGGTGTACCGCTTTTGACTTGGCAAATACAGCACTTGGGCGTAGCATTCTTCCCAGACTTGAGCGAAAGCTTCGTCCGTCAAATCGCCGTGAGACATTCCTTCTTTGACCAAATCTGTCTCGCCGGATAATAAATCTCGAGCCTAAAAGTAAAGATACCGATATGAAGATGACAGACTGTGATTTCAAAACTATTACCTGCTCCAATGCATCTTCGCCGAATTCCTCGTAACGGTTCTTTTGCAAATATTGCAGATGCTTCTCTTCTTTCTCGGTTGATCCTTGACCTTTACCGCTTTGACCTGGTTGCGTCGTCGGAGCAGTGTAATACGCATCGTGATGCAAGAGAACAAGCATCTCTTTCTTGATGATTTCTTCAGCCTAAAAACACGCAGTCATTGAGCCATGCAATTCACACACTAAAGAGCCAAATATACCTTTTGCAAATCCGATAATGGCGCTTCCGTTTTGGCTGGTCGTAAAATTGCGTTGTTCACATCGCCTGGACGAGGCAAATCGCGTTGAACTGCTTGCGATTGTCTACGCCATTCTCTTTCAGCTGAAAATAACATGGCTGTAAGTATTTTCTGTCTAGCAGCTCGTGAAAGCCACACCTTCTTCGCTTAATTGCTTTCTCTTATGTGCTTCGACATCAGCCGCATCAGGAACCATGCCCGCATCGTCCGAAGTATCCGATTCACTCTTCGACTCGTCATCCGGAGCCACGATTTCGTAATCATTCCTGGGGCGTGGAAGTTGAGCCAGACCTTTCCGTAATTGCTTCCGCATTGTCGATGTGTCAACACTGAAATGCAAAATATGGTTTGCAGTGAGAAGAAGCAAGTCATTCTCAACTCATACCTTCCTTCGCTCATAGCATCGTCGACGTTGATATTCAGTTTATCACGCAACGGGGTTTGCAATGCCGCAGCTCCTGGCGTCGATCCAGCTGGAGTAAATCGTCCTGGTGTCGTGCCTGCAACAAGGAGACCATGTCACTCAAATTTGAGAACAGCAGTTAACAGCATACCTTCACCACCACGTTGGCTGAATGGCGTCAACATCATATTCGGCGTTTGGACACTATCCCGTTTCGGTGTAACGCCAGTGAAATCGCTTTCGTGTAACGGCGTATTCAATCCTCCTTTCAGCGGCGTCTCCACGTTTTGCAATGCCAAAATATTCTGAGCTTCCTGAAAGAAAAGGCTTCATTGCTTGCTATTTTCGTTGCCAGCATAGCATATTATCGTATGCTGCAGAGAATAACAGGAACTTACCTCCATAACTACATCACGAGAAGCAGCCGGTGTCCGTGGTGTACGCAAACTGGACGTTGCTTGTGTAACGGAATAATCGGATAATAAGCCGACCGTAGCACCGCCTTCCGAACCCGCAGCATCAGCCGCTTCCAATGCGGCTTCTGATGCACGACCAACTTTGACAATCTGAAAGAAATCTGTCTTTGATTGACACCCACCAAATACTAATAAGATCCTTACATCTTCCAATTCCTTGTCAGTGATTTGCGGTTTCGGTAATACCAGTTTGCTACGCTTCTTTTCTGGTTGATTCTTGTTGAATATGGATTCGGGTAATTCTTCTTCCTTGCGTTTCTTTAGCTTGCCTTTGTCCTTGCGACGATCTTCCTGAAACAGATCTTTGTCAGACTGGAAAATTAATGGGATCAATAACATACCAGTTCCTTCTGGTCACGGCGATTTTTATCGAATTCTTGTCGACGCAAACGTTGGAAGTCGAATTTATCCTTGTCGAACTGATCTTCAGTTGGATCGTGGAAACCTGCAAACGAAGGTATTTAGCATTTCTAAATGCTTCAACATATGTTCGCATACCTGGCGGTGCTTCCTTCTCGAATGGTATCTCGTCATTGTACTGAACGCCTTTGCGATATTTTCGGCCTGCACCCCAGCTGAAATAAAACAGGTGTCAACAAATCGCGCTTAACAAATAAGAAGAGAGAGGCTTACTAAATTCCTGCAGCACGCAATTCACGCCGCTTTTGTAACGACGCCAATCGTCTAGCTTCTTCCAATTGCTTCTCGCGAGCCTTGCGTTTGGCTTTCTTGCCTTGGGTATTGGCCAAACGAGCTCTGGCTTCCGACAGCATTTCCAGCTCTGAAATAAAAGACCCTGTATGCAGGGGCATGGCAGAAAATAATGATCTTACCATCTTCATCCATATCAATTGGATCCGGTCTGGCTGGCTTCGTTTCCGGCTGCGGATCGATTTCGCCCGGTTTCAATTTTCTGGGATCATCGGTCATGTCCGCCTCGCCTTCAGCTTTTCGCTGCGCTTGATCCCTGAAATATTAGCAAGCTGTGATATGAATTACTTGAATATACTATGAAGACTTACAATAAATATTCATAACGCTCCAAGCATTGCGACGCCGTTCTTCCAACGATTGGAGCGATGGTACGCCATTGAGTGGGCATCAACTTGGCCAAATGCAATAATTTCTCGTCTTCTTCTCGAGACCATTCCGTTTTCTTGATACCTGGATCCAGCCATTCTTGCCTGAAAGAGAATTTTTTTAGAAAATTGACAATTACTAGTAAAAACTCTAAACATACCATCTGGCTTTACATTGTTTAGCTGATTTCCGATGAAGTAACGAGGCAACGCGGCTCCACTGATTTTTGCCATATTTCATAACAGCCGCTTTGAGGATTTCATCCTAAAAAATACAAAAGGAATTCAACGAAAAATTTATTGGGGCAAAAATTAGGCAAAAACTAACCTCAGTATTTTTCCAAACACCGCCTTTGATAATAACGCGAACCATTTTCACTTTACTGCAGTAAATCGACTGAAATTCGGTATCTCAATCTGACGAATGAAAGAAATCGATCAAAATTTTATAATCAATGGAAGAAAGAAAATTTTCTTTCCTGTTTCTTCGAAATTGCGTATTTACATCTAGCAGACCGCATCGCTACATCTGAGGATACTCTGTCATAAGCGGCCTTGGTAAAAGCTTGTTTCAAGCTGAGGTTTTGCGCGGGAACTCAAAATATCGCAATGATGTGTTTCTGGTTTCCAATATTAAGGTTTTGTTGAATTTATGAAACCTGATTTTACTCATTTTGCCATAGGCGGCTGAGGTGTGACCGAGCTGTTGCAATTCCTTGGCAGTTGCGTACGTATGTATTGTCTTCCAAAAATGGAAAGGCTTTTGTTGATTTGGCAATGTTCTTGCAGAGTTATGATTCTCGTGGAAATAGCCTATCATATCAAATAGTTTCAAAGAATTGAATGGTCGAGTTGATGTAAAAGAAGATATTCAAGTCAATTTTATAATTAGTCTGACATCGTTTTTGGAAAGGTGAGAATTTTCATTGCAAAAATAGCTGAAAATTCCTCTCCGCGCATATTTTGAGTTGGTAGAGGAAAATAGGCACGGCCGCTCCCTCCTATAGTCCGTTTATTAATATTGGGCATTATATTTTAGACCTCCATTTGACAATTCGAGAACAATGAAGATCGAAAGGACGCGCGTGAAACGTCACGGCGCCGAATTGGTGAGTTCTAAATTTCCGATTTTATTCGGATAATTCTCAAAAGCCGTCTCTTTTTAGCCGAATACGACGAAAAAGCTCATTCAAGAATTAATTAGTTTGGATGGAGCCGAATTCAATGTACGCCTCAGCAATGTATTGTCAATGACATTCGCGAAAGTAAGCATAGAAGAAATTCAGCTAGCGAAGAGTTTTATTGATCGATTCTATTTAGGCTGATTTGGCCAATTGGATGGATTTGTTGGACAAATTCGACGAAATTTTCGAAAAAGCATTACGGAAGCCGGATGAAAAATCGTGGCAATTGGCAATCGATAAAAAGGAAAATGAAGAAGTATGTATTTTGCATTTGAATGCAAAATGATTTGACTGGGTGATTTTATTTCAGCTGAAAAAATCGGTCACCTTGGCTTTATCATTCACGTGTTCAATTATCGAACAGACCTTCTCCCGTCATATTTACGCCTCAACGGACGTAAGCAATTTTAATTATTCAAAGCTGGCAAAGGATCTAATTATCTCTTTATTTTAGCGTTTGATCGGCCTACTGGACGCCAGCGATTTATCGGTGGTCATCGCCGTCTTAAATCTGCTCTACGTGATCGCCAAACGATCGAATTATATTACGCGAATTCCCAATCCACAACGTCAACAATTGATCGAACGTCTGAACGTTTTGGCCGAAAGCTGGGGCGGAAAAGAGAATGGATTCGGCTTGGCGGAATGCTGTCGTCACGCCACGGTTTTACCATCAACAGCGTCGACGTTGCATTTCGAATTTTACGAGGATAGTTCGACTGCTGCCGAGGTAAGGATTAGAGCATTTTTCTGCTACTTATGGGTAGTAATGGGGGTGGTTGTTTCAGGGCGGAAAATCAACTACAGCGGCACCAAGTTCCGTTCACTATATCCACATCACCAATGTTGATAAGGTAAGTTTTCTGAGTATAATCTCGTGGCATATAATTTCATGGAGGTCTCTATCATTTTAGATGAACAAGACTGCGGGTGAAATCATGGACGAAGTTTTGGCGGTGTTCAATGTGCCCAAGGAGAAACAGTTGACGCTATTCGGACACATTCGGTTGGCCAAGTCGCTCAACGTTTACAATGAACGACTGCTGTGTATTCAAGCTCGTCTATTAGCCTTATCCGTGCTGAGTAAGTCTTTCAGTTGTCTCCTCAAAGAATAGTCTGACTCATTTTTCTCTGTTTCAGTGTATTCCAATCTAATTCAAGAACCGTCGAATCAGATACTTTATAACGGGTTTATCGACGAATGCGCCGAAGTGCTACAAATCTCGGACGATAACGAAAATATTCTGGTAAGTTATTGCAAATTTTATGCTGATGCTTTAGCTAAACGCGTGTTTCGTTGTAGGAGATCAAGACTGAAATTGTGAAGACTCTTACGGCCATCATCTATTTGGATCGGCATCCCAAATTGTCGTCTATTATCGAAGCTACGAATGCGAATTCTTATCACGGGTTTTTACCAACATTGGTTCGCAATTACGTGCAAGCATTATTCGGTAAGGAATGTCATTCTATTTTGAAACTGATGATTAACAGGTGAATATCTTTCAGATGGATCCATCAATTCTCACGCGTCAAGGCCATCGTTTTGCACTGCGTTATTCTCCCTGCTGTATCACATGGCTGGCTACGATAATGGTGCCGAAGCATTGGTATCCAGCGGTTTGACGGAGACGCTATTGAGTGTGGTGGCTTGGCATTCGAGTCCACTGGACGCTATTACTGTAAGTGCTTTCTTTATTCTTGTCTACTTTTACCAATATCTCATTGTTTTCAGTACGTTACTCGTTCCGTACGCGTCATTGATTTGATCACAAACGTCGACGTCCAGTCATTCCAAACTTTGGGCGGAATGCGGATTTTTATCGCCCGCTTGGCTGTAAGTACTGAGCGTTTTGGATTTATCGATAAAATCACAACTCCTGTTTTTTAGCATGAAGTTGACGTCTGTCGAACGGAACAGCCATACGAAATACCAGTTACGATACGTCAGGCGATCAGTACTGACAATGCGGTGGAAGAGCATATGGAAACGGATGAAACGCCCAAACCTCCATCGACTTCTGATCCCAGTACTTCGGCTGTTCCGACTGCATCTTCGGCTATTGTTCCCGCAATTTCAATTGCTTCAGCACCAACAGGTAAACGAGCAGATCATAGTCATAATGGCAGACTAATGATATGGTTTCGTTTTAGATACGCAATGTAATTTTCAACGATCCGCTTTGATCAAATCGTTGTTGAACTTCATCAAGAAAGCGATCGGAGACTTGCAGTTCGCTGAATCGTCGCGCCATAGTAAGTGTTTTTTATATATTGGGATTGCTGGTAGTAAATGGCCATTTATATTTCAGTCATGGATGGGCCATTGACCGGATTATTACGTCACATCATCAGCAACCCGGAGTATTACGGCGCCTCCTTATTTTTGCTGGCTACCAACGTCGTGACGGTGTTCATCTTCCAAGAACCGTCTCAATTATCGTCCCTTCAAGACAAAGGATTAACGGATACGGTTATGCAAGCACTGTTGGTGAAAGATGTAAGTACTGACATTGAATTGGGGGAGCTTATTCAGTTCTCGAACATGATGATACTTGACTAGAGTCTCAGACCAAATTGGACTGATGCACAAAACATTGCTCAACTTCTGATGAAGCTGATCAAATTTATGATCCCTATTTCTCAGTCAGATTTTAATGGTGCCTTTATTTCAGGTGCCTGCAACGCGAGAAGTATTAGCGTCGTTACCGAATACGTTTTCGGCGCTGTGCCTGAACGAGCGTGGTTTGAATGCTTTCGTACAATGTGAACCGTTCGAGAAGTTATTCAAAGTGCTGTTGTCGACGAAATATTTAAACGCCATGCGTCGTCGAAGAAATACGGATCCACTGGGTAAGATGTAATATTTTTTAGTTGCATTATTTCTCATAAAACATGATGAGATCTTGACTAGAGTCTCAGATATTGACTGCTGTACAAATTGCTCAGACTGACAGCGTACTGCTGTTCTGCGTGATACTAGAGTTTTCTTTGGCTAATGCTCCCTGCCTTTTCCAGGAGATACTGCAATCAGTTTGGGAACAGCAATCGACGAATTAATGCGTCATCAACCAACGCTGAAACGACCAGCTATGGAAGCTGTTATTGCGGTAAGACTTTTCAAACATAAGAATTATTGAGATTACAAGCCAGTTTTCTTTCTAGCTGTTGCATCAATTGACGGTTCTTGGATACGAATCTCGGTACGTGTGCCTTTCAAAGTGGAATAGTCGTTCCGAAAATACTGCCCAAGCACCGATTGCGGATGGCAACGTACAAATGGCTGATGGTCCACAACCGAGCAACGATACTTCGGATGAAGAAGACGACGATGACGACGGCGACAGTCGACAAGCTTTGGACGTGAATGATGGACAGAGGTAAGCTGAGACTGCTTTCTATTGTGGGCATAAATAGTTGATTGCGTTGAAGCGCAGCAATTGAGACCTTCAGATGTATTTCTGGAGGATGCTTTGCACGCGTAAGAGCAATTTTTGCGTTTATTCTGCCTTTGAGGATCCCCACCTCAAAGGTTATAAAGCGCAAATACATTGACCATGCTGGGACTTCTGTGCTGCGTAAATTTGTTTATGCACCTGTATATTTCTAATATTCCTTCTATTTCAGTGGTGGCGAACCGGCGGAAAACGGCACTTCACCGGATGAATTTGGCAAAATCACGAAAACACCCATACCGCTGGTCGATTACATTCAAAATATTATGAAATTTATCGAGGCTATTCTCAGCGCAAACGCGACTGACGACCATGCAAGGTGAGTCTATTTTATCATTCTTTGAGATGAGCACTGAATAATGTTTGATAGGCTATTTATCCAATTGGGCGGATTGGAGCCGCTGTTCGTCATATTGGTATCGCGCAATTTGCCATTGGATTTCGCCACGACGAATGCCGCTCAAAGCCTGGCCGGTGTGGCTCGTTATTTGATGGTAATGGCCTTTTTTTGTGCTAAATTCAAGCTTGCTAACATCGTTTTCTTTGCAGACGCTAACTCGAGATCCCCGAGTGCTTGATCAAGTGATCAAAGGATTGAACGTACGAGTTCTACCGGGGCTAGAAGAATTGATTCGCGGTCAACGGCCTGGTCGTGTTTCCGTATTAATCGACTCGATGTTACGAACGACGCCATCCGACGATCGGTCCGCATTACCAGAAACTCCATTGATTCGGTTCCTCAGCGAATTGCAAAACCATTTGGTCGTTCTTTCGCATTTATGCCGTCTAAGCTCAAATCAGGTATGAAATATATTTTCAAATCCTCCTCATCATGTGCCTTCATAATCATTTTATTTTAGGGCAGCGAATTGCGAGCCCCATTCTTGGTGTCGTGGATGGACAAAAGCAACGGCGTGCTGCAGAAGTTGCACGACGTCTATCGGTCGTTACTATGGGAAAGTACAGTCATGCTAACGTTATGCGGAGAATCGTCATCAACGCCTGGGGCCGCATTATTCGCTGAAGAAGAAATGGAAGCGCTCATTGAACGCGGTCGTTTATTGCCATCCGAAGCAACGCCTCCAGAAGTTCCCACCCAACCGGCTATTATTGAATCCAATGCGACAAATATTCAACCGATCATTGGAACGGATGCATCGACGTCTCAAACACCACCAAAATTGAAACCGCCTCCTGTCGTTGTCAAACAATTGAAACCAATTATTGCAATATCGTCAAGGTTAGTATTGGTATTGATTATTGATTGAATATCTTCATTCCAATCCACCTTGTTTCAGGGTGGCCAGATATTTGTCCGATTTATTCGGTTCATTATTGCGGATGTCAATTGGTGGAGCTGGACGAGCACGCCGAGGCCAAATTCCGTATCAAATGGCACCGCCGGCTTCTGGAATCGCATTGATCGAATCATTAATGAGCAATTTCCGAAAAGCGATTGAATGGCAACCACCCAATGCGTCGAATCCTAAATTATGGTAAGCATATTTGGATATTATTGATTCATTGGCTTAATATCTTTCATTTCAGGATGGCATATCTGGTGTGTTGCATCAGCTCCATTTCGCAGATTCTGTTCGACGACAGGAAACAACCGTACCACTTGGTGCTGTGGAAATTCTATTCAACTGGTGCTCAGCATGCTTTCTTCAAGTAAGCGTTTGTCATTGAATGCATAATGAAGCTAACATTCGCTTCGCGTTTCCAGGCTCTTCGATGCTGTGAAATTGATGATCAATGCGGATGCTTCTGGAAAAGCTGCACCAGGTAATACTGTTATTTCATTTACATGAATGAATCAGACCCGAGTTCATTTCTTTCAGAAGGTTTCAATGAATTTTTGGAATCTTGGCTAACGTTGGTGGAGAAATTAACGAATCCGACGGCAGTGATGGAATCGCAATATCATTTGGGCGAAATCGCTGGTCCACCGACGATCAGTTTTAATCCGGCGAAATATTTGGTTGTGGCGCAAAAGGTTGGTATTAGGCGGTATGATAATGAGCTATTCACTAAAATATTGATTTATTTCAGATGGCTTTTGATCATGTGGTACTGCATTGGAATGAAGTATTCGAAGCAAACAATCGGGTTTCGGAATTGGTGTTGAACATTCTTTGCCACGTGGTGCGTGCTGAAGGCGTGATTCAGGTAAATGCGGCATCTTTGAATGCGTTCTTATTGATGTAATGGAGGTGCTTTCATTTCAGAAAGAATTGAAAAAGACCAAAACCGGCGGTGAGAAGAAAGAACAAGAAGATGAACGAATGGAATTGGAACAGCAAGTTAATCCGCAGCATTTGCAGCAGGTAATATATGAAATTAAGAAAACTTTTGCTGGTACTAATGTTGCTGATATTTCAGCTTATCGATATGGGTTTCCAAAGAGAACTAGCCATCGAAGCCCTGCTCAATACTCCGAACGTTGAACAAGCAGCCGAATTTTGCGTCATGGTGCCACGTTTACATGGTCAACAAGTAAGTGCCTTGTCTTTGAGTGGCAGCCATTTCCTTTTTTCACGTTTAATTTTACTTTCAGCTTGGTGGCATGGTGCTCGATGAAGAAGAACAAATTCAACAAGCGATCGCTTTGTCATTGACGAATCGAGAAGAAGAAGATCAAGCGGCTGAGCCAGCACCCGTCGCGGCACCCATCGTGGAAGAGCAAACGCCATCAATGCCAACGATTACGGCTCCAACTGCTCCAGTCGAGACTCCTGCACCGCCTGCCAAAGTGGAAGTGGCAACACCAAAAGAACAACCAGCGAAACCGACGACCATACTACCATTGGACGATGTTCAACCAGCGGACAACAGTTTTGTCAAGGAATTCTTCGAACGGGAAGTATTGACGTGTGGAATGCGTCTGATCGAATCATCGCCCGAATTGGTTTATCGCGTGTCGGATTTGATTTCGGTCGTCATCAAAAGTTCCTCGAACTCCTGGGTTCAGGACACGATTCGGTCTCTATGCAAAGAGGTGAGTTGTTGCTTTCATTATAGTTGCTGAAAATAATGAGTGTACTTTTCAGATAACCGCCCTGAGCGAAGTATTGAGCAATGGTATTGCTAAAGATGCCAGTCGATCTTCGATTTTGGAATTGCTGCGGAATTCACCGAGAGCCAAGTCGCTTGGCGTAACGCTGCATTTATTTTGCTTGCTCTTCGAGGTAAGTCTTGATTATTCAGCTCTCAAGAGCGGAAATAAGCCGTCTATTTTAATTATAGGAATTCAAATCGGTATTTTCGAGCGTAATTTCGACCATGAATTTGGCGCCGGTATTGGTGGAATTATTGGGCAAAGCCAGCAGCCGAATGAATGAAGGCGAATTCACCAATGCAACATCGCCGACGTGGATCAGCCCGTTGTTATTGTGCCTTGATTTATTGGAAAATGAAATCGTGGCGTCCAAGCGACGCGTCGAAATGAAAAAGGTAGGATTTTCTTCTAATATCGTTAGCCGAGGCCTGACGAAAGTATAATTTTCAGATGGGCGATATGATATGGAAATTTTGGGACACCCGTATTTGGACAAATTTCACTCCGAGCGTCAACAAGCAATTATCCGATGCGTATGCCGCCGGTCAAGCGCAATTACGATTTACGGTCAATCGCCGACGTTATTTGGTTGATTTTCGGACTATGACGCAGGTGAGGTGATAAAAAATTATTTTAAAAACACGCCTTGAATGGGCGTCTCTTGTTTCAGATCAATCAAGATTCCGGGTATCAGAGACCAGTTATGCTATTTCCGATCGAAGATTCATCCAATGTTGCCAAGATCGATGGGGAGAAGAAAGAAGCGGCTGCTCCCAATCAGAAAGCCAAGAACGAGATTGTGGCACCGGCAGAAACGCCCGCAGCAAACACGAACATTACGGAATTATCACCCATGAAACGCGAGGAGTATTCGATTATTATGAGGTAAATTTTATAAAGCTAGAGTACCAGCAGATCTCTGCGACTAATTATTCCTTAATTTCAGGTCGTGCGTCGATTTGATCGCCGTTCCAGTTGACGCGGATACATTACACGCTTCTTTGCGGTTATGCCTACGGTTGACTCGGAATTACGACTTGGCCATGGAATTCCTGAATTTGGACGGTCTACGAAAGTTATTGCGATTGCGTCAAAGCCAAGCGTTCAGCAGTTTGCAAACGATCGTTTCATTATTGGTTCGTCACGTATTCGAAGATGAAGCTACTTTGCAATACAATATGGAAAAAGTAAGCGCAGAAGTTTTTACATTGGCAAAAACAGCAATATCGATTTTTTCAGATCATACGAGCGGTGGCTCAAGGAGCGGTGGCTTTATCGGACTCACCACGAAATCCAGAAGAATTTCACTACGTCATGCGATTATTGGGTGCAACGGCTGCACGAAATCCGGAATTATTCATGAACGTTGCGAAACGTGTATTACGTATTCGCGTTCCACCGCCAAGACGAAGTAAGTATTTTGCTGCTTGATAATTTGATTTCAGTTCTAAATTTGCTTTCTTTTCAGGCGACGATGATGAATCCAACGTGACCGGTCCCAACGTTCCGATGGAAGTCCGCGTCGAAGGGAATATGACGGTCAATCCACCGCCTATGGGAGAACCTGCCAAGAACGTTTTGACGATTCTATTGAATTATCTGATTCAACCATTACCGACGGATGCAGCAACAGGTATGAAAGAATGTAGTGCATTATCCTTGGAAGTCTAATTCGTGATTTTTCAGCAATTTCGCCTTCGACGACAACCGCAGCCGACGTCACCAGTGCTTCAGCGTCCCAACCGAGCACACAACCGATCTCCACGGACGTGCAAACGCTTGAAGAGAAGAAATCAGCCGACGCTCAAAAGAAAGCCTTGCAACCGTTGGTATTGAAATCGGCCATTTTGAAATTGTTGGCCGAATTGACTCGAAGCTACAGCGGAGCGGCGGGATTTATTACGGAATTCAAATATTCGGCCAATGCGAGTGAATTAGTGGAAGAGGTAAGAAGCTTTCTTTTATTATTTGGCCTCATATGCATGGCGTCTTCTTTTTAGGAATGCTCGCCATTGGAATTCATGCTGGATCGGTTATTGGTGGATGCAACTGCCGCAGGCGACAGCGATTGTCCAGCAGGCGTTCGAGCCGTTGTTGGCACATTGGCCGCTTCCAATCATTGCGAGAACGCTCAAGTTACATTGATTATGGAATTGAAAGGAGCACTCACCAGGGCGTCGAGTGTGCCTGAATCATTGGTAAGCATTGTTTTGCTCTTTGATGAAAAGCTAACTAAAGAAACTGTGATTTCAGGGAAAGCATCAACGTATATGCGCCTTGGTCGCATTAGTCACTCTAATGAAAGACGCGTGTCCAACCGTTCACGTACCAATGCCAACGGCCGGAAAACCAGCAGCACCGATCGTCCCGATGCGAGCCAACAATATCGTCAAATGGCTGATGAGGAAGAAAGTGGTTATGGATTTGGCGCGTTTGATCCATCATATGGATTTGGCCGGCCCGCATACGGTGAACACGATCAACGCCATATTGAAACCGTTGGAAGAATTGACTCGATTGATCAATATGCCAGCCGGATCAACGTACAGCCCGCAGAAAGCTAGCCGAACTCAGCGGAACGGGCACAGTGCGCTATCCGAAAATGAAAGGACATCCGAAAGCATGACGGCCACAATGACGACGGGAGCTGAAACTCGAGCCGAATGGGAAAGTGATGATTCGTCCCGATTGTCTGCTGGCGGAAATTTATTATCGGCCCTGGGCCTATCCACTGCTGCTGGTGATACGAACACCGTTAATGTAAGTTTAGATTATTTAGTTGATTTTCTTGGAAACTAAGAATGTTTACATTTCAGGCAACACAAAACCAGAATCAAGGTAACGACGAGAATGCGCCTGTGGACGACTCATTGCATTCGGTTGCGGTAGACGACAGTTTTGCGACTTCATTCGACAACACTGCACCTGATGCGCATGGGCATGTGCATGGTAAGAATAAGCAATATTTATAATGTCTCTTGAGTAATTTGGCTCAATTTTTCAGTGGATCTCGGCCATGTAACCGATGCGTCAGAAACCAGTAGTTCCAGTTCGGAACACACGGCTGGCGAGGATGACGACGACGACGACGATGATGATGGCGAATTGGACGACGATGAAGTAGTTGGAAATCAAGAAGACGGGAACGAAGCCGGCAGTGAACGAGACGAGGAACCTTCTGAATACGAGGACGTGGATGAAGAAGCTGTTGATAATGAAGAAAACGAGAATATGGAAGAAACTGAAGTATGTTTGCTGCTTCAATTTGAGTTTGTGAAATGAGCAACCCTCCTATTTTTAGATGTCAGATTTCGGCGACGATTTCGGTATGCAACACGCAGCTGCACCTGGTGCTGACGCATTGGATATTTTTGCTGACGTCCTGCACGAAGCTATTTCATCCAGAGGAGATACATGGGGCGGTGGTGCTGGATCGGCTGTATATGGTAAGATATTTTTACATTGATCGAAGATCATTGTATTTCCAAATGTTTCATATTTCAGTGACTAATCGTGACGGTACAGGGATGAATATACCGGACGTGGAGCAATTTTTGGCGAATGCACCTGAACCATTGATGGCTGGTGGTAAGCAAATGCTTTTATCTATTTATGCAGGTTGCGAACTAGTCTTTTTCAGGAACTTCGCTGGGCTTCCTGGGTGCTACTCATCCATTATTGGTTCGTCATGCGGATTCACCATCGGTTGGAGGATCTGGTGCGGGTGGTCAAGGAATAGTCGGCACGATTGACGTCGGTTTTCACGGTGGGACAGTTGCCGGCCATCGTCCAGTTCGATTCCAAGTTGGACATCGTCAAATGGCTGCCGGATTGATGCGACAAGGAGCCGTGCGTCATCGAACGTATCGTTATATCGTCAATGGTCAACCCAGCGGAAATTCGCCTGCTATTCTACAAAGGTATGCAAATCTGCCTGGCAAACTTTCAATTTTTTGCATGGCAAAATGCTGAATGATCTATTTTCAGGTTGCTGGGACCTGGTATCGCCAACGAAATAATCCAGATTGCTCAACAGCTGCCTGGTGGCCAAAGTTCAACACGATTGGTTATTACAAACGATCCTCGAACTGCGGAAGGCGGTTATATTAATTTTGACGTACGTGTGACTTGGCTTCTGCTTCTAACCATAGTATGAAGAATAACTTTTATTTCAGGAATCCGAATACAGTGGTGCGAGTGCTGCTGGCGTGGTGACGGGCGTTCCGAACGCATTTTCTCGTTTCAACGACGAGTCGAGGATTTTGGATGGCGACAGCTTGTATCAATTGGTCACAGGTGAGTACAGGATCATTCATGATTTTGTTTGTGTCTGGTACTTGTATCTGTGGTTAATAATATGCTTTATTTTCAGTTTTGCGACGCGATTTACTCGAGGCATTGCTTGTTCATCGACAGAGCGAATTGTCGGAAAGGCGATTGAAACGAATGCAAATGGCCGAAGAAGAGAGGAAACTGAAAGAGAAACTCGAAAAAGAGCGTCAAGAGAAAGAAGCGAAATCGAACGCCGATGGTTCAGGATCCAGCTCTGCCCAAAGTCAACAGCGAGAACCGGAGAATGCGTCACCTCCATCATCCACGACGGAACCAAATCAACCAGCGGTATCTCAGCAACAAGAACTTGTCGAGAATGATGATATTATTTGGCATTCGGCCGTCAGCGATTTGGATAACGGAAATGTATCTGCGTCGCAACCACAGCCTCAAGAAACAGCAGCTGCACCGGCAGTATCGGCACCAGATGCACCGTCTATGTCGACCGCATCACCAGAATCGAATGAGCAATTGCGACGTTGGGTACAAGGCATGGGAATCGAGCCAGACGGTCATTCGAATATTACCAATGCCAGCAACGTCACTGTGAATTCGTCAGGTACGTTTTCTTTCTGATGATGTTCTTATCATCATCCATGATTTTTGCACTCATCTTTGATCGCTTGTCTCGCTATCGGACTTGCGATTGACAAGGCAGTGCTAAATCGAGTGGGGGCACATTTTTCAGCACTTTTGGCTTAAGTCCAGGAGTTGCTAGCCCGTACTGTGCCATCATGCAATGCACTAAAAATCGAACTCCTTATTTCAGAAAGCACCAGCCCTCAGCAAGATGATCAACAACCTGCTTTAGCGCAAGAACAACCAGCACCGACGAATACGGCTGATCAAAATCCCCCGAATGAAGAAACGAACGATGAACGAGTGGCACGTTTGGAAGCACTTCGTCCGATATTGGGAGGTATGTTAATGTCCAAAGCTGCCAGTACAGAAAATTGATCTCGACCTGTTTTTAGACGTGGAACTACCAGAAGGCGTCGATCCGGAATTCTTGGCCGCCCTGCCGGACAATATTCGCCAAGAAGTTATTGCTGATCAATTGCGTCAACAACGGTTACGCCAACAGAATCAACAAGCACGTGCTCCAGCAGCCACGGCACCAGCACCAGCAGCCCAAGGAATCGTTGCGGAAGCAGGACCATCAGGAGGTGCTGCAGCAGTTCCAGCTCCAGTTCCAGAAGTGTCACCGGAGTTTTTGGCCGCTTTACCGCCAGAATTGCAAGAAGAGGTGAGATGACTTGTTGTGTAGTCCGTGCATGTTGCTAATATCCTAATTCTTGCAGGTATTAGCCCAGCAGCGTTTGGCTCAACAGCAGCAACAACAGCAACGTCAACCACCAGCACCTGACGCGAATTTCGATCCAGTCCAATTTTTGGAAGCTCTGCCATCGTCCTTACGTCAACAAGTTCTCGCGGATGCTGACGACAGCCAATTAGCGTTATTACCGCCTCAATTGGCGACCGAAGCTCGACGATTGCGTTCGCAAATGGAACATCATCAAGCGGCTCGTTTTGCGGCCATGTCTCGACAGTTTCCATTCATGAGTTTACTTCATGGCGGTTCTCGGGGAGGACACCACGGTAAGCATTTGTTTTCATGACAAATTTCTACACTTTCTCTACTAACGAATTTATTTTCAGGCGGACGATACACAATCCGTGCTCGAACGACTGCTGGACGAACAGACGGTGGTGCAAACGTTTATTTACATCATCCCGGCGGTGCCCCGACTTCATCATTGGTTCCTGCTTCGGCAATTCGTGGCCAACAATTATTGGACAAAGAAACATTGGCCTCATTATTACTGCTCTTCTTCTACGACGATCAACGCCTGAACGTGGGTCGCCTTCATCGAATCGTCAAAAGCTTATGCTGTCATCCGGCCACGCGAGATTGGATTATTCGCGCATTATTCTCGATTTTGGAACAAACCAAACAAGCATTGGAATCTGGTTCAACGACAACTACTACGCCTGCGAGCACCACCCAAGAGTCGTCGAATTCAAGCGGCGTTATATGCGAGATCAAACCGACTCAACAATCTTGGCTGAATCTGACGCTGAATACTGCATTGGGAAATCGAGCCGAAGTGTTCCAAGTTTATCGTGGATCGAAGAAATCCGGATTATTCACAACGCCGGCTACTGTACACATCCATCCATTGGCGGCTGCATCGGTGTGTCGTCACATTTTGGATACGTTGATTTCATTGGCCAAAGCGTTCCCGTCGCATTTCTTGCCCGAGAATATGGCGAAACAAATCGCCAGCGAAGAAGCTCGACCTGAGCCTGCATCTGGCCAAACGACCGATTCAACGACGAAAGCTCAAACGGCAGAAGAACAAGGCCAAACGACACCGGCTACAACGGAGAAATCCAGTCCATTGGCGACGGATTTCTGGGATATTTTATTGCGTCTGGATGCGACGGCAAATACGCATTGGCAAAAACGATCGAAGCACGTCGTCAAACCGCATTCGACTTCTCAATTGGAATCGTCTCATTATCGAACCATTGACGAATCACCATTGGCCTTCATATTATCGACGTTACGTCATCCAACCGTGGCTCAAAGCGCTTCTTTGACGGATCGAATATTGCGATTGGTGGCGTTGGTGGCCAACGTCTTACCAGAAACGGTTGGAAAAATGCCCAGTGATCAACAGCAGCAGACCGACGTCGCTGTGGCGGCGGTTGAAACGAAGCCGATTGGTTTGGGATTGCAAACTCAGCTGCAGAATTTGGTTGAGGTAAGTCTCATTTGCGTTTATGTTTTAATTTGCAGTTCATCATGGCACAGTAGAACATATATTGCAAAAAATCTTAATTTTACAAGGAATCTTGCATTTTAGGTCGTCACTCGAGGTCAGTGCAGCGAGGAAGGATTGGAAGATGGTCGCGTGGCTTTGGTTCAATTCGTACGTTGTTTCGACCCGGCCACTCGAGAAATCATATGCCAACTTTTATTCGACGCCGCCCGCGGTTTGGGATCACAATTGCAATTCGAAATTTCGCTATTGATTTCGGAAATGGCAACCATGAAACGCGACACCGATGCACCGTCGACGTCGACTGGACTTTCAACAGGCCGAGGAATTATAGCAGACAGGTATGAGAGTTCATCCATTTTAAAACCCTCTAGCAAATATTGCAGCTTCTTTCCGCACTGCATTCACACGAGGTTTCTTTCAGGTATGGCGAGGGTGCAGTGATCGTCAACGCAAATGCGCCTGGTGCTCGAACGGTTCAAAGCGCTACGGCTAAAGAATTGCAACTACCATCGATGGCTGCGTTCACTCAAAAGAATTCGACGCAACAATGTTTATTGCGTACATTGAATACGTCGACGTTATTGCGGGAAACTATTCGTCAGCAACAGCAACAATTGCAACAATTGAAATCGCAAACGACGGTGACCGAAGGACAAGCTGTCGGATCCAGTACCAGTTCCAATAGTGCGGCTGCACCAACCGTAACGGCACCTGAACCAGTTGTGGCTATGGAAACAGAAGACGGTATGGATTTTATTTGTTGTTGGTCTCAAAATAGAACATTTCGTTTTTTAGTAAAAATGCCAGCAACGTCGTCGACATCAGAAACGGCACAATTGAGTCAATTACTGAAATTGGATCATCTTTGGGATGAGTTGAGCGCTTGTTTGGCTCGTCTTCGGGAGGCGGCTGATCCACACGCCGTGTTGGTGTTGCAACCGGCCGTGGAGGCCTTTTTCTTGACTCACGCGGTTAGCCGAAATCAACGAGAAGCGGTAAGAGAATTTATCTTATGCTTTTATGTGAATCACAAGTTTTCTTATTTCAGGAACGACGTCGTCGTTTGACGGATGCTGCTCGATCAACGGACACAATCGAAGCTCCACCGTCGCCTGCCATACTCGATCGCAATTTATCGGGCAGCCTGGCACCGGAATCATCCGTCTATTCGTTATCACTGATGCAAGACCTGAGCTCGGATACGAAGAAATTATTACGTTTTGCCGGTAAGATATGATTTATTTGAAGACTGCAATTCCTGAAATTTGAATCTTGTTTCAGAAGACCACAGGACGGTCATGAATCAAATGCTGCGTCAATCGGCCGCTCACTTGACGGAAGGACCATTCGCGGTGTTGGTCGATTATCCAAAGATGTTGGATTTCGATGTAAAACGACGTTACTACCGCCGTGAATTGGAACGATTGGATGAAGGAGTTCGGTGAGTGCATCTTTATTGATTTGATTCAGTAATCATACTCACATGCTCCATTTTTCAGACGAGAAGACTTCGCAGTTCGAGTGCGCCGTGAACACGTATTCCAAGAAAGTTTCCGCGAATTGTTCCGTTTGCGACCGGCCGAATGGAAAGGCAGATTCTATATCATTTTCGAAGGTAAATATTTTTCAAATCTGATTAATCCTTTCTAAATTACCTTCTATTTCAGGCGAAGAAGGACAAGATGCGGGCGGTTTATTGAGGGAATGGTATTCGATCATCACCAGGGAGATATTCAATCCGAATTATGCATTATTCATGACTTCGCCTGGTGATCGCGTCACGTACATGATCAATCCATCGTCGTACGTGAATCACGAACATCTGGATTATTTCAAGGTATGTGATTTTGAAATTATCTATCTGAGCTGTTGCTAAACTGAATTTCTGTTTCAGTTTGTTGGACGGATCATCGCCAAAGCGGTTTATGACAACAAATTATTGGACTGCTATTTCACTCGCGCATTCTACAAGCATATTCTGGGCAAAGCGGTGAAATACACGGATTTGGAATCGGAGGATCCGGGTCATTATCAATCGTTGGTTTATTTACTGGAAAATCCAGTCGATCAACTCGGATACGATGAGACGTTCTGCTTGGAGGTGAGTAATTTGAATTTCTTATTTGCCATGTCGCTAATAATGGATATGTCTTTTCTAGGTGGAAGAATTTGGCGTACGAGAAGTACGGGATTTGAAAACGAATGGGCGTAACATATTGGTCACGGAGGAGAATAAGGAGGAATACGTACGATTGAGGTGTCAGATGAAGATGACCGGTGAGTAAATTTGCGTTCTTATTATATCTGATCAATGAGCTGAAATTGGGTGTTTATTGCAGGTGCAATCCGTCAGCAATTGACCGCGTTCTTGGATGGATTTTACGATATTATTCCGAAGCATTTGATCGCTATTTTCAATGAGCAAGAATTGGAGCTACTGATCAGCGGGTTACCAACGATCGATATCGACGATCTTCAGCAAAATACCGAATACCACAAATATACCAAGAATTCCACGCAGGTAAATGCAACTTTTCTCTCTTCATGTGGCTTTTGCGCCACAGTATCAAAGGCATTTTCTAATCGTGCCCAATTTTTTCAGATCCAATGGTTCTGGCGTGCATTGCGTACATTCGATCAAGCGGATTTGGCCAAATTCCTACAATTCGTGACCGGAACTTCCAAAGTGCCGTTGCAAGGTTTCGCGTCGTTGGAAGGCATGCACGGAGTCCAGAAGTTCCAAATTCATCGCGATGACAGGTCCACGGACCGTTTACCGGCTGCGCATACGTGGTAAGTTATTTGAAGATAGTCCCCCACCCTACACATATCAAGCTTATCCAATAGCATACAAAAGTGCTCTTTTTCAGTTTCAATCAATTGGATTTACCGGCTTACGAAACGTACGAGAAATTGCGTCACATGTTTTTGACGGCTATTCGAGAATGCAGCGAAGGATTCGGATTCGCTTGAGAAAGGAAGGAAGGAAGGAAGAAATAGTAAATTGAGGATTTTTGAGTTTGATTTTGTTTCTTTCGCGTATGTAATTTCTTTTCGCCGATGAGCGATCATTTATTTAAATTGCACTAATCAGCATGATCCGGGATGTGGATTACTGTATTGGTCGAAATTTTTGAAACGTTGAACCATTTCTTGTATGAGCGTAAAATTGGAATTTTTTGAATTGTTTCCTGATCTTGTGGATACTGCTTCTAGCAGTTTACTGTATGCAATATATTTGAATTGAGTACCATATTCGGATCATACTGTAGTAGCCAGGGCAATAGAGCTAAATGAATTTCTGATCAAATTCTTTCAAATGGGTCCCATAGTAGGGGGTGTATTTTATTAGCCTGGATAAGTACTGGTACTTCCTTTTGTGTGTAGGCGTCTCGTACGTTTTGAATGAGAATAGAGAGAAATTCTTGCTCTAATGCATTTTGGAACAGGAATGACGTTTTTCGAGTAGGTGGACAACAAAGAGATTGGGCCAATAAAAATTAATCCGGAAATTTAGTAAACTCGTTTTCTTTTTCCCCCTATCTATCACCTTTGGAAAATTTACACTCCTCGCATCTGTCCTGTGCACTGGATTGGCATTTTATATAAACCGGGTAGTTTTTCATGGCGGATACATTTTGAGCGTGGGTGATGTCAGTGCGTGTAAACGTCAATTTTCTTGAGCAACTAAAATCTGCAGCAGATTTTAGGTAACCAGATGCTTGCGTTTGGAATATCCTCCTTGCCCTGGTGGAAACGGTGAGTTCCTCCAGGTTAGCTAGGATTATCGATCCACCAATTCCAGAGTCCAAGATTAGACTTTGGACTCTGTTGCCACCACAAAGAGAGAGAGCAGGGAAATTTATTGAACCACGGTTTTGGGGTGGGGACTGCATTCGTGTGCAATTTCTATGGGCAGTCAACATTGTTCGATCGTCTTTTCTTCCCTTTTTTCGATGCTATTTTTTACGAGATGACTCATTTCCGGTCACCGGAGACGGTGTGAACAGTTTTCTTTGCATTTTGAGATGTTTCCATTAGCTTTTCCTGTGATTTGGGGGGGTTGGATTTTGAAAAAATGACGCTGAGATCGGTCATCATTGGTCTCCTTGACGACGGATGAAATCATCGATCTCCTCTTTTCGACCATATATGTGCATAGAAGAAAATCTAGGCCTCGATTGAAAGGCGTGTTCTCCAATCCGCCTTTGCCCTGTGCCTGGGTTTGTTGAAATTTTGCGCATTGCATTGCATTGCATTCCTCGGCGAATGCAATGCGGTATTACCAGTTTTTGCATCTTTTCTATTGACCAAAGCCGGTGTATTCATGGAATTATCCCTTTTTACGTAAGATACGTATCAGTTTTGCCACGTGTTAGATCATCTTCTTCTATTCTTGACCCCGGCGTATGAAACAAGAAGGATTCGAATGTACGGTTGGTTTGGAATCCGGTTTCTCGTTTTCTTCAAACGCCTCCTATTTCTTCGTACACGTCATCATCGGTCGTGTTCCATACGAGACGACGCGGTTGATTTCTGATGCGGCCTTATTTTAATTATATTTCACGTTGCGCAAAATTCTCCCCTTTCTTCCGATCGTTAAATTTATAGATTATCTTACATTTCCGTCGTGAGAAACTGGTTCCGTCCTCGGTTTGGAGAATGGGAGGGATCGGGGGAGCAGTTTTTAGGCATCTTTTTGTTCTCTAAAAATATGCCCTCATTTCGGGATGAGCGAGATTGAATAGCTTGTCAAAGCTTTCTGCACCTGGTTTTCGTATTGCGAGCGAAGGCGGAATCTTCAAAGTACCTTCGAATGTAGTCGTACTGATCTTTGCCCTTTTTGATAAAAGTAGGAAATTCAATTTCATGTTGCAAATGGTGGGGTTATCATAAATGACCCCGAATGGTTAGGTTTTAGCTAAAAATTAGGTTTAGCTAATTCCTGATCAGAGATTTAGCCGATCAGAATATCTCAATTTTAGCTAAAGGTTCATTCTGGACCCACACGCCAAATTGCGCAATCCGTCCCTGATCAGAGGTTCGGTCGATCAGGGGATGAAATTTTAGCTAGTTCGTTCCAGGTCCCGTACCCCCAAATTGCGCAATCCGCGCCCCTTCTAGCGATCCATGAATATATAGGCCCAAGTGGAAGGCGTGAATGCCGCGTATTTGCATTGCTAAACCGCGTTTGCTTTATAATATTGAATCAGGTTAATGTGATTCGTCTTCTTTTTTCAGGCATATTTTTCCTTCACCCGGCCGCAATACCAAAGTTTCCCCCGGAGTGGCCAATCCGTATTTAATTTCAACGTCTCGTGTGTTTTTCATCGTGCGTTGGTGAACGGTGGCTGTGATATCGCCCGCCCGGTTTATTTTTAATCGATTGGATCGTATTGAATTGTATCACACGTCCCGAGATTGGATCGATCGGAATCATGTCCATCGCCGTATCGGAAATGGAACGAGTGGCTCATTTACGACCGACGCCGAAAGATGAACTGTACAATTACAGTATTATATTACCCATGGAGAAGGATTTCACGGCTATTCCGTCGACGATTTGGATGCAAGAATATTGGTATCATTCGTTGACGTTGAGTTTATTCTACGCGCTCAGCATATACGCCGGTCAACGATTCATGTCGACTAGGAAACCGTACGAATTGGAGCGATTGTTGACCTTCTGGAACGCGGGTTTAGCCATATTCTCCATCCTGGGAGCCATACGTATGTCGCCGGAATTTTATCACGTCATTTTAACGCACGGTTTCCGATATTCCATGTGCACGGCGGGGTATGCTCAAATATTCGTCACCGGATTCTGGACGGAAATGTTCGCGTTCAGTAAAGCGTTGGAATTGTTGGACACGTTCTTCATCATACTACGAAAACGACCCTTGATCTTTCTACATTGGTATCATCATATCACCGTTTTGGTCTACACGTGGCACGCGTACAAGGATCACACGGCGGCCGGGCGTTGGTTCATTTGGATGAATTATCACGTGCACGCCTTCATGTATTCATATTACGCCTTGAGATCGTGCGGATGGCGATTCCCCAAATGGATCCCCATGTCCATCACTTGTTTACAATTATCGCAAATGATCGTCGGATGTACGATCAACATTACGGCGTA
Organism: Discolaimus major; assembly: GCA_034695185.1. Taxonomy (NCBI): domain Eukaryota; kingdom Metazoa; phylum Nematoda; class Enoplea; order Dorylaimida; family Qudsianematidae; genus Discolaimus; species Discolaimus major. Next base: position 27,478 of record JAQIWJ010000055.1, read on the forward strand.
TCGTACGAAAATTCACGGCCAATTCTGTCAACAAACCTACGAGAATTTGTACTTCTCGTTCGGCATATATTTCACCTATTTCCTATTATTCGCCCAATTCTTCTACCACGCGTATTTGAAGAAAGGAAATCGATATCAAGATCATCAGAAGAAATTAAAACAAAATCATCAAAACGGCCATTTGGAGAACGGTCACCACCACGCCTCGAAGAAAGTGCAATAGCCAAATTCTCATTACGAAAAGGTACGTTTATTGGTCTTGTTTCATCCTGTTTTTCTTTTTGCTTTCCATCTTCTCAGTTAGGCTAAAAAATACTCTTTTTTTTCGACACTTAAATCATGTGCATAAATATCACACCCAGGTTGGTTTTCAAATTGTCAGCTTTCTAAAAATCCATCATCCTTTCATGTGAATAGGTTTTTTCTCTCTCTCTGTGATGTTTTCTTTGGTCATTAGGGATTACTGTATTGAGAATATAAATCTCGCGCTAATTTTGATGTTCATTCGACATATAACCTCGATCTAATGTTCAATTCCGATTTTCGCAGCTACATTTCGTGCGTTTTTCGTGATATTTTTTTGGACCAATGTCGCCCAATCTTGATTTTGTCATTCCTGACTGATATGTATTCCATGTTTTTCTACTGACGATTATTTTTGTAATGAGAATACACATAACAATCATATAAACAATCTGGTTATATTCGATCGCATCATAATGTGAAAAAAATCATAGCTAAAAATTCGATGCCAATGTCATGATCCTTTATCACGATTTTCAATACTCTTATCACTTCGATCGCGATTTTCGTCCGTCGATTTTGGTCGAACGATTCGGGCCATGTATCCATGCGACTTTCGACGATCGTAGAGGACCAGTAGATGCGATCTCGTAATCAGCCAATCGGACGAAGGCGAAACGACGTCTTTGCCGATCCTAAAATAGAAGTATTCTGTGAATATTTCTGGTAAATGGCCAGAGTGTCGTGCCCAAGGCAATACTGCACTGTAAAAATGCAAAATCCACTTACCCAAAATACGCTACGACCAACGGTCGAAATACATCCGCTCGATTCACCATTGCGCCTTGGTAGCCGATTTTGATCAACTGCTTCCGAGGCAAATCGTCGTGATACCAACCGAATAGGAAATAAATCTCGATCAATTTCGTCCGGATCTTGGAATCAGTCGTCGCGTGATCGCTGGTATCGTCGGCTGATCGAACCGGCGCGTGGGCGTTTCGGAAGTGAACGGAAAGAACCTTCTCCGCGTCCAATTCGTGTTCCGACGGGTCCAATCTCATGAATCGTTGCCAAGCTTTTCTCTCGGAATCGCGATTTCTCTTCATAATATCAGCGAGATGATTGAAAGCCTGTAAAGAGAATGGGATTTTCAGAATTGCACAACAGAAAATGGAATGCAAAATGATGTCAAATTCTAAAAACGATCGCTTACCTCTAACGTCATCATCTTTTGCATCGTTTGCAAATCCTCATTGGCCACCGCGTTGCATAAAGCGAAATAACGTTGCCTGGCGAAATCCGTGCACGCCGGTGCATCGAAATTGCGATCATAATATCGTCTATATCGCCATAAATTCAGTTCATTCAATATCGGCCGAATCGGATTCTCTTTAGCCAAGAATACCCAGGCAGGCATAAACGGCGATGCTGGTTTATCCGTTTTTTCAATAAACGACGACGAATAACGGATCCGGGCGAATTTCGAGCAATTGCACTCGTGAATGGGAAGGATCGGTGATTTTATGGAACGACATAATATTCGGTACATCGCAATCTAGTGGATTTTTGATTGAATTCCATAAATTCTACGAATTTCCCCAAAATTCCGGATTTTCTGCAATTGACCGGTACTAGCAGACAATTTGCAATAGGCGGCTTGTCACAGAATCAACGCCGGGAATTCGAACGCCCGTCCGGTATACCATTGCTCAGTTGCGTATTTTTGAGATTGTGAAGTTTCCGGACGAAATTTAATCGATCATCGACGATCATGATGCGATCGATGTTGATTTTCGCCATTATTTTATTGGCCATGGATGCGTTGGCGGCTCAGGAAACGACTCCTGAAATAACCAGCACTTCGAATATTACGAATTCTACTGGCAGACCGGAAACGAAGGAGAAACACAGTGCACCGTGGTGGGTTATCATCTTGATCACGCTCTGTTTCGTCCATTTGGTAAGTGGTTTTTTTCTTGATCTTGCATAATCTTAGAATTATGATTGCGCAATCAATAATCCCATCATTCTGATTAGCAATTGCTAAAAATCCCGATATTTTCAGATCGGTGGTACTGCGTACGCAACGTTGGTTCGTTACGAGAATTCACGATTATTGGGTCGTTTCCGTAAACGTGAACGTATCCTAGCCACTGGTCAACAACCAAAATCCATCGTGGCCGTACAAGAAATTTCCTACAGTACGCCGATCATGATGATGACAGCCAAAGAAGCTACGGATACGCCGAAGAAAGAAATGAAGGAACCCATTGAATCGGGAAAGGAGAATCCGATCACGTTGACGGCCAAACAAGAATCATCCGGCCTGATGAAAAAGGAAATCACCACGAGCGGAAAAACGGCATCATCCGACAGGGCCAAAACGATCAGTGGAAAAAAGGAAATCACAGCCGGAAAAATAGCGTCTTCCGAAACTGGCAAAACGGGAATGATCGGTGGGAAAACGGCGTCATCCGACACTTCCAAAAAGGAAATCGCAGGCGGAAAAACGGCGTCTTCCGACAAGGCCAAAACGGGAATGATCGGTGGAAAATCGGCATCCGCTCCGAAAGAACCAACGAAACAGGCTGTGGCCGTTGTGAAGCAAACAACAACTGCGGTGTCAGTGGCAAAGAAATCTGTCTGATCCGAATGATATCAATCGATTATCGATGATCACTACATTGATTCGCACCACCCCGTCACACGAATGGACGTTCATTTGTATTACTGATTTGGACAAGGTAAAATCACTGCCCATTCATCATCCGATTGCTTATGAATCATTCTGCTTCACGGCAGTTGAATATTTGAAAATATTATTCGTGTATATTCAAATAATATATGTATATTAAAATCGTGTACAATGTTCATTCGCGTTCGAAACACTCCGTAATCGGGACATAAATATTGGCGTATATTGCGAAGAAGAAAATGGCGAACGAAGCGAATAAGATGGGGAATACGACTTGCGAACCGATATGGAACGCTTTCGCGCATTTCCAATATCTGTCGTGGATGCGCGTTTTCTTCAGGAACGTAGCCGTGGATTTTCGCCTCGCATTGGCGCCGTTCATTTCCATGCATCGTTTGAAATTCAATCGCCTCAACGCGTCGGCACCGAACGCGGCCAAACTGAACGAGACGCCGGCGTTCACGGCCGCCGAACCGCCGCGATTTCCGGCGGCGAATAAACCGTTTCTCAACGCCGCTTGTTGCGCATTTAACGGGAGACCATTCTCGGTCAATTCCAACGTACCGTCCGGAAGGCTGCACAACGTGAATCCGTCGCGTTTCCTCATTTTCTTCCACATGTATTTGACGATGGCCAATTTGACCAGTGATAAAAAGACGAACATAAAACAACCGGCCAAATATATGTCCATGGCCTGAAATTACAGTACGCTCGTTCTGCAACAGATCCCGAGGGATTTTTGGCTTTCTGAAATTGCATTGCATTCTAATCTGATGGCTCATTGCCATTTGAGATTTTCCCCTTTCTGATGAGTATCATTTTGAAAATAAATGACACTCGAAAGATCAATAAATCAATGGTTTTAGAGCCTATTCAAAATGTGCCCATTCGATTACGCCCAGAATAGAGATAATAGGATTAGTTCATGAATAGCCATTTTTAGCACTCCAATTTCTCATCCGGGTATTGTATATGAAAATTTTCTTGCTATTGTGCCAATTGAATTTTGAGAAGGAAGTGAAATCATGCAATATTGAGGCAAGATTTGAAGCTTACTTTCACGTAGCTGACTCTCGGCATAATCGTATTGTACGTGTACGATAAGAATATAATGGCCAAAATCACTGCCACCTGAAATTGAGATCATTTCATCAGTGTCCGATTTTTGACATGCTTGGCAATTATGCTAGTTTTTTCGTCAGCCATCAAAAATCACATCATTGCAATTCTGGCGGACGAAGATCTGGCTCAGCATGAGCCGACAGAACTGGAAATTTCTGTCCAGCATCTCAGCTACAGTAACCCTTGCGTCGAGACAACTTTAGGGTCCAGTTACAGTAATCTCTCACCATATCTGAGAATTGCGTTTCCGATTCCAACCACAATGAAATCCACGAACTAGCCACCACCGCAGTGGCCGGTATGAATAATTGGGCGTAACAAAAACCAGATCGACGTTGAAATACGAAACATAATTGAGGAACGCTGAAGTTGCCTTAAATTTACGTCACGATCAATTTCTGTTTTCAAAATCTACGATCACGCATACCTGCCACGTATGTTCGATTTACCACTCGAGCGCTGTACGAAATGGCGTAGAAATCGGCCAAATGTATATTCTCAATGACGACTGATTTCGAATGCAATGTCCATTCGTAGAGGAGGTCATTGGTGTCCAGACCGTCTGAAGAAGCGTGGCTCGGTTTGAAATTTGAATTATGCTGCCTGGCTGGGGCGGTCATTGTGACCCAGCTCCAGAGCTTACAAGAGCCCTGGCACCACCCAAGGGTCAAATCGGCTAGCAGCCAGGGTCATACGCCTGCATGTGGTGGGGCCACAGGTCCCCCATCAATGACCCAATTGTCAGTAATGAACTTACAACTGGATATTTCCAAAGTGCAGGCTTGCCTATCGAACGGATACCTTCAACAGGAAGGTGATTTTAAAATCAATCGATTTATGCGGTGTGACAAAGCTTACATGGTCAAATCCATTTGACATTCCGCAGTGACCGATAGGCGTCTACTGTAGAACAGTGTACCGTTCTCGGATAATTTCAAATAATACAAATGCGATAACGAACCGATTTCCGGATTCTGAGAACGCAGCGCGTTCAAGAAACTCGTATCCGGTAACCAGAGGAAGCGAGGTGCTTCCAATGGCAACGTTAATTGAGTACGATTCCCGAATTCATTAGCCTTGAATGTTAATCTCGGATCTTGCCAGAATTCGTGCATGAAAATTTCTACCGTGAATTCCTGCCAGAAATGGTATACTGTATTTGGATAGTCATGCTTACGCATGCCTGTGTGAAACTGACCATATTAGCTTCGGAGATAGAGCTAATACTGATCAACCAAATGCCCAATTTCACGCGCAATGGTTGCTTATTGAAATATGGACGGACGCGTTTATCGTATGTACGTAATTTTCCATTCAACCAACGTCTGAATCTGAAAAACGGTTGATCGATTGAAACGGCTAGATTCGATCCAAAAGCGCTGGCGTAGTGGTTAGCACTCTTTTTTTGCTCATCAGACCAGGGTTCGATTCTCCCTGCCGGCCGATATAAAGTTTTCGTATATTTGGTGCCGCCGTTCCCTCCAACGCTGCGTCAGGAGCTTGGAGCAGATGTAAATCAGACAAACAAACTTTGGATTTATGGCCCCAAATTGGATCCCTAATCTAAGCCTATACGTACACTCTTCCTTCGTTGTCCGCCGATCCGTTCATTGCCTCATCACTATCCAACATTCCGTCATAAAATTCTTGATCAAAACCGCCCAATAGCATGCTGGATTCGCCTCGACTAAACGTGTGATCACTATTGCTTCCGTGCTGATCATTATGCCTCATTCCGATCGGATTCATGGATATACGCGAGGCTGATCGAGCATAGATCAGCCGGGGTAGTATTGGGATCAATATTAGACACACAATCGATTGCATGGGCATGGCTGATTGAGGTCTGAAGAAGATCACTTTTCATGAAATGAATTTGATTATTGAATGCTGTTCAAATTATCCTTCAGTCTTGATATGAAGAATTAGGTAGATTTTTGATGTTTCTATAGTTACTCTGATCATAAGATATCATGATTTTTTGGGAGATATTTCCAAGATAATTATTGCCATTTATTTTCTCACGCGGACATGGCCATCCGCATGTGGATGGCTTACTGTAACCGCTCGGATTCCTCCCTGACGCTTGTTAGGCGTTTTCAACCGGCCGTAAAATCAGGCTGTCCTTTCTGGCCGTACCAGGAACTTTGGACTGAATTCTCATAGCCAGCCAGCTTCTTTTTAGCATGGCCTCAGGGCTATGATTTAAGAAAAGCACCATCCCACAGAAACAATATTCTAAACTTATGCAATTCAAAAATGACTTTTTTTTCTCAACGACTGACCAAAAATGTCAAAGGAGAAAGCAATTTATCCATATCATCCACGTTCAATGCTTGCCAATCTCAGGGAGAATTTTAGCTTCATGAATATAAAATAGCTCTGGTAGAACATTTTTGAAAAGGAATTTCACGATTTGTGCATAATTGGAAGAGACTGTGAGAAAGAAGGCAGGTGCAAGTGGAGACGGAATTTTAGCTAGGGGTCATCCCCTGATGTAAGCATCAGCATGAATGGCCATTTTGGCACCGTCGAAGAAAGGGGCTGATCAATCTGAGATGGACCGGATGGTCTCGCAAATCATGTCCATTTCATGCACGGCTAATCAAAATCATGACCAGAGTGTCATGAATGAAATCCCAGAGATTTCAATGCAACCCCTTATCCCAGGCAATTACAAACGTGCAATTCTAGCCTTCTCATGTCTCAAAAAGCAATTTTCAAGGCCGCGGTCAGTAGGAATCCGGCCCATGAATAAAAAAGCGATTTCACATCCTCTAATTTTTCATCATTACCCCGGGAACAAATCGGCACATTCTTCACGAATGATGAAAATGAGGGCGGACGTTCATTTTTCACCCATCCTTCGCTTCCTTCCTCGATTTTTCAATGCCTCCATCCTCGCAGGAGTAGAGATACTTTTTATGGATGACAGTGCAGCGTGAGAATAACGAGATCATAAAGCATTTTATTCCCTGAACAGGATTGGCTATTCACCGAAAGGCTTCCAGTGAAGAGAACGATGAAATTCAACATTCCATCTTCAAGCATGTACTCAAACGACCCGCTTCCTGGTCTCAAAAGAGTCCACGTTGATTCTAGACGAAAAATGTAATTAGGCAATTTCATGATGCCTGCTATAAAATGGCTACTTCATTGAAATGCTTATTCTGCATTTCTCATGAGATGAACTAAATGGCGATTGACCGTTGCCTGCAATTGAGTCCACGACCATTTTGGCTTGGCCAGTGAAAATCAGCATGCATACAAATTGAGCAATTTCAGCGTATTTGCAAATGAGAAATATCTGCGAATAATTTACTCCATTATGCTTTATTAGTAATCCGGATATAATGATAATGGATAAAATCATGAATGGGAGGAGTTTTGTCACGTGATTCCGCCCCTTTACGTTGATTGGACACATTCATTTTGCAAAGACTGGCTAATTTTCACGAATACAGCTATGTAAAAAATCCAGGCATAATCATAGACTACAGTAACCCTAATTAACAAACCGCATGTTCCTGAACGTAAGGATAAATGAAAAAGAAGAATACGCCGAACGCGCCGAATGCCAATGGCAGAGTTAATTGGGAGATGACGTGAAACGCTTTCATGCATCTCCAATACATATCGTGATGCATTCGATTTATGGACGTCCTCGATGCTGATGCTAATTTCGACGCAACCGTCAAACGTGGACCGAGATCAGCCTTCGACGCGTGCCTTTTCATCGGCGTACTCTGGGCCGAATTGGGATTCGTATTTGTGGCGTCCAACGTTAACAAATGCATGATTTCTTCCGCGCCGTTCTCGCCCAATTTGGCGGCGGAATTTGAATGGGCTAACATGGCTTCTTGATGTTGTTCTTTTCTCTTCTTCACACGATGGTGCATGTATTTGACGATGGCCAATTTGACCAGCGATAAAAATGCGAATATAAAACATGCGCCCAAATAAATATCCATGGCCTGAAATCGGACCATCTGATTTTAGCTCAGCATAAATTTGCATGCAATTACTTTGATATAGCTGACTTTTGGCATGACGTTATTGTAACTGTAGGATAAAAATATGATTGCCAATATTACTGCTACCTTGAAAATGCCATGCGTTTGGTACTCGAGGAAAAGATTCGATGCGGCTTTTATACCATATCAGCAAATTGCGTTTCACTTTCTAACCAAAGGGAAATCCATGAACTCCCTACGACGGCTGTTGCAGGTACGAATAATTGCAATATGCAAAATCCCGATCGACGTTTGAGAACGAAGCATAGTTTGGCTATGCTGAAGTCACCTGGGAAAAGGTGCTAGTTTTGGTCTTGCCCTGTGGGGCAAGGGCCCCAGGACCCCAGCGTAGGGTCCCAAATCACATTAGCATTACCAGCCACATAAGTCCGATTGAAAATACTAGCCACGAAAGTCAATGCTTCAAAATCGGGTAGGAGAAGTTCACCCAGATTTATGGATTTGGGTGCCAATGCCCATTTGTACAGTACATCATCGATTGTCCAACCGTCTAAATATTTGATCAAGAATCAAATGTATCGAGTGCGGTATTGGTCACTCACAACTGGACAGTTCCAAAGAACATGCTTGCTGATCAAAGGGGTACCTGGAACAATCGATTGATCATATTTTGCTAACTGATCATGCGGAATTTGTGACTATTCAGTGTGATTTAATCGAATTGGATGGCTTTGTATTGCACGCTGTGGGTCTTGCGGTCGAAATTTGCATGTGATCAATGCTGATCACAATATTGCACAAAATATAGTCATGCTTACATTGCTAAATTCATTTTGCATTCAGCCGTTACTGATAACCTAAAAACGCCAGCCACTCATAGACTGATCCCTGAAAACGGATTGCCCTATACCGTCTGCTGTACGATAATGTCCCGTTTTGATGTAATTTCATATAATGCAAATGAGAAACGGATCCTTCTTCAGGTGCTTTCGATCTTCGTGCGTTCAAAAATGTAGTGTCCGGTGTCCAGAAGATTCTGGGCGCATCCAGGGGCAACGTGATTGGACTTTTCCCACCTACGTCTTCCAATCTGAACGTCAGACGATGATCGGTCCATGTTTCGTGCAAGAACATTTCTACTGTGAATTCCTGGAAGGAATATTTCTTTTCAAGACCTATTGATGTTCAATGAAATCCTGATCTGTGATCAGGTGTAGATTATCGATTGGGCACATCTCCAAAGACCGAAAGAACTGCGTGCTAACGTAGCATGCACACGGCATCAGCCAATGAAAATTGCGCAATTACAAGCTCGAATTGTCAAATTACCATATTAGCTTCAGATATGGAGCTAATTCCGATCAATATCAATCCCAATTCGATCATGATTGGTCTCACTGAAATTGCAACCTATCTTGCTTGTGATCATTGGGAATTTAGCATGAATACCTCCGAAATGAGGTCTCAATCGATTATCGTATGTTTTCAATGTATTATTGAACCATTCTCTGAATCTGAAATGGAGCAATTTTTAAAATTAGCCATGGTTTCCTGAACGTATTTGCCATTCTTACGCGTGGCTATGATTATACGCAGCTTCCGTTTCATTGCCAGTAAATCCGAATATCTGATCCAGGATGTCTGATCCCCTTCCAGTAGCGTATTTATGAAAATGCTTTTTCACATTTTGTGTTTGTTCTCGAACATTTTGCAATGGTTGAGGAGGTGGGAATGCGTTCTCAGGCGAAATCAGGCATAGGATTACTGTAGTGGGGAAAAGAAACTCCATTTTTCAGACTTCACCCACCAATGAAGCAAGGAATGAGAAATTTTTGCACGGCAAAGCTTCTTTTCGGGCACTGAAATCCATCCGAGCATTTTGCGATTAAAAATTAAGACATGCCATGTGTCACATTGGTTTTTGCTTGATAAAATCTAAATTCCACATTGCGTTCCTGAATAAAGTAGGAAGCTCAGATTTTGGCTGGATTATTCTCGAAAAGGAAATTAATTCCTGAAAGCATTCAAGCGTGTATGCCATCGATTATTACTAGCATGTTTTTCTTGATTCTCATTTTTCATTACAATGAAAACGCATAATCAAGGCGATTCAACGTAGAAGAATACAAAATTTGAATTATCCTAGCAGACATCTAATTCTCAGGTTCAATATGACAAATTGCAGTAAGAAGCAAAAAAATGTGCGCATCGACGTTTTCCAATATTTTCGGAAAATCCAAGAAATTTTCTTCTGTCATGAATTTCTTGAAGATATACAATTTTGGGCATTGATATTGGAAATATTGATCAGTTTGACGAATTTGAACATTCGTGAAAATCAAGTAATGCAGTTTGAATATCAGCCGTTTATGCAATTGCTAAAAAATCCCCATTTTAGGTTAATTATTGTGGAAATTATGGCAGTCGATAATTCCGATACTTTTGGTACTGTCAAAACGGAAATCGATTTATACGGAGACGACGATACGTTCGATCAAATGAATCAGGACGACGTTGTCATTGGAGAAGGGGACGACGAATTTAAAACGGATAGTTTGGGTCATCATGAAAGTGAAATGGAAGGTAACGTATTTCATTCTAAATTTTGATCAGAGATTAAATTTTTCGTTCCGATATTTCAGAACACGCTGGCGGCGATTTAATGGAAGAGCATCATGAAGGCGATTTGGAAGACGAACTTAGTGGCATGCAACATCGTCAATCGGAAGCCGATGATTTATTGTACGACGCGGTTATTACTGATCGTACTTCTCCCGGTTTGGGCGGCGGTCGTCACAGCAGAGATGAAAACGGCGATTCGACGTCGGCTTCGCCTCGTTTGGCCGGTGCTGGATTTCATTCAATGATCACTGGAAGCGGAACCGTCAGTCAAGCGGAGCGCAAGAATTCTTGCTATGTCGGTAAGCGGGAGCGTGTTTTGCCTCATTGCAAGTTTATGTCATGTTTTGCAATTGCAATTTAACTGGCGCGAGATTAGCACTGATGGTTAGGGTTTTTAAAAAAAATTATGTTCCTTCTGAAGGAGTGCATAATAATTCCAAGAGCTGAGCTGTAGGTGCTGTCTTTTTTGCAAGCATTCTTTGTGTGCCAAAATTTTCTAATGATTTGGCGGTTTTTTACACTCCCTGCAGCCTTTTTGCTGAGCTTGAGAGTTTTTTTTGCATGCGGGTACTTTCAAAATAGGCAGGAATTTCTGTTTGGTAAAAATGTATGACGCTTGCACGGCGCATATTGTGCATTATTTTATATTCTCGGCTTTTAATCCGAGGGTACTGAGAATGATTCGAGCATTTTATTTCGTTTGCCCCGTTGTGGCATCGATTTTGTTAGGTTATATAATTGATTGGCGGGTTATTCTGGTGTCAAAAAAGTTCTTTTGATGCTTTTGAACTTCCCAAAGGAAGGCGAATCGAGTATTTGTGCTTATGCATTTTCCGATAGTTGGATTTTTCTTACTGAGCATGTTTTATCCACTAGCCAAGTGTGTCGTTGTCTCACATTATTCGTTCCCATCTTGGTTCATGTTCAATTTATGTTGAATTAGATGTGAATAGGTTTTTGCTTTTGTCATGAGGCACTGCAGCAGGCTGCCATGGGGACGGTTGTAATATGATTATTTTCACAAATGACCATTTTTATGCAGAATAGGATAGTATTTTTCCCCATCGTACCATGAGTATTGATTTTTCATCTTCTTGCTCTTTTACATCAGTTCCTGCACTGTAAATTGTGGATGAATTTCCATGTTACCATAGGTATAGCTGTTCGTTTGAGAGATCTTTCTTTCGTCATTTTTGAGCAGCTTTATGGTTTTTGCATATTTGAGACTAGGATAAATTTGCCACCGCTTCTAGGACTTTGGCTTTGTCTTTGCTTGTCCAAATCTTCGTTGTGCATTTGGCAATTTTTATTGCCATACAAGTTTGTTTCTTCATAATATAAGAATGGTCGATTTAAACTTGCGTGCTGTTCTGATAAGATACTGCTGGAAATTAATCCAGTCGATGATAATGGTTGCAATGCTCGGAACAACCAAGCATAAAAGGAACCACAGAATGGTTCTGTTGATGAACAGGTGCTCATTGAGCATCATGTTAAGGCAATGACAGTTTCATATTTTCTCACGATGTCTCTTATTTCAGGCAATTTGACTTGGTGGACGACGGATCAAGATTTAATCGATGCAGTAACTTCGATCGGCCTATCGGATGTGATCGATGTGAAATTCTACGAGAATCGTGCCAATGGTCAATCGAAAGGCTTCGCGTTGGCCAGTTTCAATATGGAAAGCTCGGTCCGCGTTTGCATGGAACGTCTGCCCAGCCGACAGATTCACGGTCAAGTCCCTGTCGTATTACCGTACACGAAACAATCGTTGGCGCAATTCGAGGCCGCTTCGAAGAAACCGGGAGATCGATCGGAAAGCAGCCAAGGATCCGGAACGCCTGTCGGAATGCCAACTACGCCCACGGCTAGAGTGGCACCAACTGCTACTGGTGGGTGATTTTGTCGAGATTTTGTCGAGTATGACTGATGCGTACATTTGCATCAGCCAATCTAAGCGTGGACATTGTTCTAATGTCGATTTCCATTTCAGGCATGAAGACGAACAACAATAATTCGGCGGACAAGAACGCTCCTACCTTCTTGGGCGTATTGAGAATTGGTGCCACCGGACCGAAACCGCCTGCAACACCGATCAGTATGGGCGGTCCGAGTCAAATGAATCAATTAGCCGCCGCAGCTGCAGCCGCCGCCGCGGTGGCTCGATCAACCATGTCTATGCCGTCCGGACCACCGGGAATGATATTTCGAGGAAGTCAAATGGCACCAGGCGGAATTATGGCTCCAGGAATGCAACCACCCGGCGCAGGACCAGGATACGGACGTCCTCCGATGGGCATGGGCGGTCCAATGTCATCGATGGGCATGGGTCCACCGCCTCATCATATGCTCGGTCGACCACCGCCGCCAGGAATGATGCAAGGAGGACCGCCGAATTCGATGATGCGAGGGCCGCCGAATGCGTCACACTACGCCGGAGCACCGGTCATGCAAGCGCAACCAGGAGGAATGCCGCCGCCGGGTGTACCGCCAGGATCGTACGTCAATCCGAACTTTTACCCTGGAATTGCCACCAATCGTCCGCATCAAGAATTAAGCGACGCCGAATTCGAGGAGATCATGAACAGGAATCGTACGGTCAGCAGCTCAGCAATTTCGCGCGCGGTTTCCGACGCGGCCGCCGGAGATTATGCATCCGCAATCGAAACGTTGGTGACGGCGTTATCATTGATTCGGCAATCGAAAGTGGCCCACGACGACCGATGCAAAGTATTGATCGGATCGTTGCAAGACACTCTACACGGAATCGAAGCCAAATCGTACGGCAGCGTTGGCGGAGGCGGTTCGAGCGGCGGCGGCGGCGGTGGAGGATCGCACCACGGATCCAACAGCAACAGCAGTAGGCGCACGAAAGATCATGGATCCGGAAGAGGAGATCGATCTCGATCCAGAGATCGCACGAGTGGCAGCAATAAACGACGTCACAGATCACGAAGCCGTTCTCGTTCGAGGAATCGGTATGAGGATGAA
>JAQIWJ010000056.1:0-40985 GCA_034695185.1 Discolaimus major
GGGGCGGGAATTCAAATTTTCATCTTGAATACACGCGTGAAAATCAAGAATTCATCTTGAATCGATGCGGGGGCGTTTTTCGACCGATCTTGAATTACTGCTCAACAGGACACCGTAGACGACCGTATATGACCAGGCTGCAGAGCAACTAGCCAAAGGAGGCGGAGTCGCACCAGGCGGTCGGCAAAGCGTTTTGACCAATCGAAATCCTCAGCTCCGCCTATCACACGGCTAACGAAAAACGTTGAAATCGCACGATGGTTCAATTTATTGATTAGTAAAATCAATCGATAAAATCACGCTATTGGGTACATGTAAAATGTGTATTTCCATATAATCAATTATCCTCTATCTAATGACGTTAACCATTTCTCTCGAAAACCTCTAGTTCAGAAATCGATATTTCTGATCACTTTCTGTATCTGACGAAATACATCAAAATCAAGGTAACCGATGAATTCACCGTAGTCGATTATCATAAAATCCTTACTTTCCTCACGATTATTTCGCGAATTCCACGTTTCGAAGCGAAAGAAAGTCTTCCCCAGCGGTTACAGTATGCCAAGAAAATCGGGATCGATTTTTCTCGATCAAAGAGGGATAAAAACTGCACACAAGCATATTTTCCTAGACTATGGACCATGCTCTACCTCGTAGTGGCATTAATTTTGATCAGAAATCAATATTTTAGAAAATCCATATTTGTGATAAGAACTTCAATTATCGATTTTACATGAAAATAATTGTGATTTTTGGCATCGCCGTGATCGCTATAGTCAGAATACACAGCTCCGGTGTCTCTGTAGCTTGATTCGATCGATCAAAATTCAATCCCAAAGTATGGGAAAATTTAGAATTTGCGATTTAAAAAAATGGCCGAAGATATATTTCGTATTATTGATTTTGAGTGATCGATATTAGATCGATTTATGCCTTGACATGCGATCATATATAAGATCATCTGTACAAATATATATTTGTGATCAATATATTATATCAAGAATCGATGTGATCATACACATCAGAAAAATCAATACTCACTTATCAGGTGACCGAATATCATATTTGCAAACGCATATATGCAAAGAAGACGAACAGAAAAATTGCGTATCCGCACCGAATTATGAAAATACAGCCTACCTAGTACCGAAAGCTCAAACGCACAATGAATCGATGGAATTTGGTCATGAAATTTGTATCTTAGGCTCATTTTTATATCCTGAGTAAAGTTTTACACCTTCTTCTTCCTCACCCTTTGTGCTCGCGTTGGTCCGATTATTGATTGATCAACGCGTCGGCCAATAAGTTGGATAGCAAATTGATATTTTTGACGTTTTTGTACTTCTTCAATACTTGTACGACGATATCGCATGGGAAAATACTGCTGAAGTAATCGAATTGGTCCGGATCGATTTCGTCGGTTTGCCACGACGACGACGATGGACCATCGTAAACAGCTGCTGCAGCCACTTCCGATATTGGATTGGTTAAAATCGGTGATTCCGAACGACGATCGCCGTTCAATGCGGACGCATTCGGTTGCTCCATTGCCATCGATTCTTCAATCGCAATCGCCGTCGCGATATCCAATAAATCGTCATCGTTAGCCCTGAAATAAAAGGAATACCAGTTCATGGAAATCGAAAGAATGAAGAAGCATACCTGTCACTGCGTCCGGAAAACCATTGCATAAAACCATCCGTGTCAAGTGCGGCGGACGTCTCGCTGAAAGAAATCAGCTGATTACAACTACTCCATCATAAGAAAGTAAATACTGACCCTCGGACATCGAAATCTGAGTCTTCATGCTCATCTCTCGTTTCCACCGGCGTAAATCCAATCGATGAAGACGTAGACGCCGATGTGGCTGCATTCTCATTGCGTACGTAACGTTCGAATCCCATATTGTCCCTTCGTGCGAATCCGAAACGCGGCGTAAACGGTAGCAGATACACGTCGGCCATGGATGATTTTCCGTGATGAATTAAATTCGCATTGCGATCGGATATCGGCATCGGAGCCGTCGGCGGTGCTGCTGGCGGTGGCAGTGGCGGAGGCGGCGGAGCGGTTAAGGCTTCGTCGATCTCCGTCAATAATTGTTCCAATTTCTCTTGCGACCATTCTTGGGCGAAATTCGAGACGCGTTCATTCTCGCCGTACCGTAGAAGCTCGTTGAGACGCGGTCCATGACGACCGCACGGATCTTCGGCCACCATAAACATTTCGCCAACCCACGAGAACATGACCAATCTGAAAAAGGATATTCCGTTAATTCTAACAAGCAGAAATCCAGACGAAGCTTACTTCTTTTGAATCGTGTCCGCCCATTCGGGATGTTCCATCCTGACGTCGCGAAATTGATCATTCGAAACGACCACGCCTCCGGTCTCTTGAGCGAATTGGACGATGTAGCTGGAAACGATTGAATTTTCAGGATGAGCAAAAATACAAAAATATCCGCTTACTTGTCATCATAGCAGACGATTCTCCTCCGACCTCCTTGACCGTCTTCATCGTAGACGAATCTCGAAGGCGTGAACGTCATCATTTCGTGATCATACATCCATTTCAATAAATGCTGATCTTTCATGGGTCGTCTGGGATTATCCGGATGCTGATTTCGACGAAAATGCGGTACGAAAGCCATGACGCGATGACCGCGCGCGATGAAATAACGAGCGCAAATCAGAATTCCACGAGTGCAGAATACCTTTCTTCCCATCCTGAAAATGCATGATCATTAATCCCACTGATAAATCGATCAAGGAAAATCGCACTTACTGCATAGCCAGATTACTGCCATCAAGAATAACCGGACGAAGGATTGCCGGAGTCGATTGATTCGATGGCATTCTCGAATTTCGTTCCGCATTAGCACCATTATTGGGCGGTGAATTTCGTTGAGCTGCTGATCGATTGAATCGCGGTATCGATGATTCACGTTGCTGATCCATATTTAACGCCGAATTATCGTGATCATATCGTTTCTGAAAATATAACAGGCACTTTTGGGGAAATATTTATCTGCCAATCAACAAAATACTGACTGGCAGTACCAGCCGCCGGAAATTGCCAATGTAAAATTTTCATTGACAAACTTCCGCAGCTGGACAAATAAAATGTATACTTACGTAAATGCCAGTCGCGGCGATTGGTGGAGAAAACCGGTGTTGAAAATTGATATCGTTTTTCCTGCGGAGTCCACTTTTTTTCTAATAAACCAATTTTCGTTCGTAAAATGTTCCGGTTGAAATCGTAGGATTCAAAAGGTTGTTTTTCAACTCGTTGACGGGCGAAATACAAGACGAGAGTGGAAAAAGGAATTGATTATTCCAAGAATAGAATTCGCAATTACATATAAACTGGTTCTTGGCATGTCGTCAAGGGCAATATGACTAAACTGGGTCGAGGGAGCAAAAGGAAAAATAATACGACGGCTGCAAGATTCGAACTTGCGCAGGCAGAGCCTATGTGATTTCGAGTCACACTCCTTAACCACTCGGACAAGCCGTCGTTAAAAAATTAAGGGGGTTTTCCAGAAATAAAATATTCAGCCAGCTACCACGTGTATTGCGCTGTTGCTTTCGGTGGACCATTTCAAACTGGGGTAAGAATTCTAGAGTGTGCGCATAAAGTCACGTGATGTCTGCTGTCGTGTAGTTAAAAGAATTTTCGTTTGGTCGACGTGTCAAAAATTTTCAGTAAAATTATTAAATTCATCCTAAATTCTCATATTCCTCATCGATTCGTGTATTGCAATTTCGATAATGTTCTACCATATTTCGTTGGAGCACGAAATTATGCTCCATCCGCGTTATTTCGGTCCGCAATTATTGGAAACGGTGAAGCAGAAATTATTCTCCGAAGTGGAAGGAACTTGTACTGGAAAATACGGATTCGTGATCGCCGTCACTACGATCGATAATATCGGCGCTGGATTAATTCAACCGGGACGCGGTTTCGTGGTTTATCCGGTCAAATACAAAGCCATCGTATTTCGACCGTTCAAAGGCGAAGTTATGGACGCCATCGTTACTCAAGTGAATAAAGTGGGATTATTCTGCGAAATCGGCCCGTTATCCTGCTTCATTAGCAAACATTGCATTCCGCCGGATATGGAATTCGATCCGAACAGTAATCCGCCGTGTTACAAGACGAAAGACGAATCGATCGTCATCAAAGAAGACGACGAAATCCGAGTGAAAATCATCGGAACACGCGTGGATGCGTCGGATATTTTCGCCATCGGAACTCTCATGGACGATTTCCTCGGATTAGTCGGCACGGACTGAACGGGATTTCTTGGGCGTTGATCTCTGGGTTCGGTCTTCATTCATTCATTCTTGAATGTATTAAAATTACATGCGAAAAATCAGTGTGATTTATTTGCTCATATTTCACAGCGTTCGATCGCTGATTTTACTTTGAAATTGATATGATTTCTTGATTTCATTATCACGTGCTCTGATCTTTTCAGGATATCGGATCAGCGGGGTGGAAAAAATGGATAAATTATCATCGATGCTCGGTTTGGACATGTTCGACGAATTACGTCGCATGAATAAGCGTCAATTATTTTATCAAATACTCAATTTCGCCATGATCGTTAGTTCGGCGTTGATGATATGGAAAGGATTGATGGTGGCGACGGCGTCCGAGAGTCCGATCGTGGTGGTATTGAGCGGAAGTATGGAACCGGCCTTTTTTCGCGGCGATTTATTATTCCTGACCAATTACGACGACGAACCGATCCGTGTCGGCGAGATCGTCGTGTTCAAAATCGAGGGTCGCGATATACCGATCGTGCATCGAGTGATCAAAGTGCACGAGAAATCGAATGGAACCGTGAAATTCTTGACCAAAGGCGATAATAATTCCGTCGACGATCGCGGCCTCTACGCGCCGGGTCAATTTTGGTTGGAACGTAAAGACGTGGTCGGACGTGCGCGCGGATTCGTACCGTACGTCGGTATCGTCACCATTTTAATGAACGATTATCCAAAGCTCAAATACGCTGTGCTGGCCGGTTTGGGAATCGTCGTATTGGTGCATAGAGAATGAAGAAATGTCTCCCCGTCGAGATTGGAAATAAGGACTCTGGGATGATTTGGTTCCATCGCTATTATACCCCGGATGGTTTTTTTGAATACGTTATGAATTTTTACATAATTTAAAAATGACAGCGAAATTTATTTGCTTTACATTTCATCTGTTGATGGGTCAATGTTTTGGATAATGATCACATTTTGAATATTCGTGTCTTTTATGCTATTTTCCAAAAAATCAGCAAAACACAGGCGATAATACAAATGCGCCGAATTAATAAGAACACGAAAAGGCCATTACCAAATTTGGTAACTTTAAGAACAACGCGTAACGGCTATGTACATTTAAACCATCGCTAACGAAAAGCGTAGCACAAACAAAAAACCTGGTGATCAAAATAAACCACCAATACGGTGGGCACGTGGACGCAAAAAGAAAACGACGTCGTGTCAAGGAATGTTTGCAAGAAAATCGCTGCCATTGTTTCTTCGTATCGATTGATCGCCTTCTTCCTTCAATACATCACTTCGTAAAGCGTTGCTTTCTTCTCTCCGGATCCTGTCACGATGTACTTATCGTCGGCCGAGATATCGCAACTGAGAACGGATGATGATTCTCGAGACTGAAATGAAGGATACCGTTTTTAGATAGCTGAATATTCAGCATCAGCCGACAGCGGTCCATCAAAAAGGACCACATCAACGATAAATTCAAATATGCTTACTTGAAAGATGCTAGCACCGAACGGAGTCAACCATGCGTTGAGCAAATTATCTTTACCGGTCGACACGAACCATTTGCCGGATTGAGGGGCGAATTTCAACGATAATACGCAACTTTCGTGTAAATGCAATTGATACTTGTCCAATTTCGTGCAACTCAATACTTCCACGTTGCTGTTCTCCATGCTGAAATGGAAAAACACGCCTGATCAATCACTGATCAGCGAGAAATCTGATCACCACTTACCCCACAGCAATGTATTCGCCACTATCCGGCACCATACAGTAACCCAGCGAGAATATCTGGCTCGTGAAATCGTGCTGTTGCAATTGTTTGCCCTAAAAATCAAAGATCATTATTCTCTTTAGCTTCGCAATCGAATTCCGCTCACCTCTCTGAGATCCCATGATCGAACCGTGTTGTCCAAACCGCCGGTCCAGAATTTTGTACCATCCCGAGTGATATCGATGCAACTGGCACCGTCGGTATGCCCTTGAATTTGCCTGCAAGAAAATCCTCATCAATACTCATTACAGATGCAATGACCACTGCTTACTTGACTTGGGTTTGATTATGGATATCCCAGACGGCGATATTTCCATCAGCACAACACGAGAAGCACAATTTATTGTCCGGACTGATGGCTAACGCGTAGCACGCCTGAGCACTGCTGTTCAGCTCGCCTTTGATCTTTGGTGTTCCCTAAAAACAAGAGTTGGTGAATTTCTGATGATGCTCGAATAAGACTCTGATGCTTACATTCAAATCCCAGATTGTTATAATCGATGCTTCGCCACCAACGATCAACGTCCGCCCATCCGCAATCAACTTACAGCTTCGGATGTAGTTGTCTCTCTGAAAACCATGGTTTTTTTTGAACATTTGATTCACAACCAAGTGCGAAGCAATCAAATTCAGCTTAAAAGTGCAACTTACGAGGCATTCCAAACTGTGAACAGGCGTTTTCGGCCCTTGTTGGCTGATATCCCAGACCTTGACACAACCGCGTCCACCAGTGTACACGTTCCGAGTCGGATTGCTGATGGCCACCGCACAAACCACTTCGCCATGCGGTAACGTTGCAATTTGACGAGCGTGCCTGGGTACACCAGGTTTCGCAAGGACGTCCGGCGGAAATGGAACGGGTTGCATGTGACCATCGGCTGATACGTGAAATGAATACGCCCTGAAAAAATTGAACGGCGTTCACACCAATTCTGCAAGATGAAGACAGAAATTGGCTTACGGTTTTCCTCCACCAAATCCGGCCGCCATTCCGCTGAGACTGGCCAAACGAGCTTGCGTATGTGCATCGAATGGAGGCATGATTGGACTACGACCGTACGGACCAAGACCTGGGCTGATGCTGTTGTGGATCAAATTATTCGCGAATCCTGGGCTCATATCGGCTCCCGGTTGCATTGGAGGCATCACGCCTGGCGGAATACCCAGCGCTGAATACGGATCTGAAATTCAGAGACGCGTGTAAGCTCTCAATTTTATGTTTGACAATGATGCTTACTTATAGGGGCGGATTTTGGCATCCGTGCAGCACTTGATGTGGGCGTCGTTTTGCCAGAATTCGTCGGTGTCGCCGATTTGCTAACTGGCGTGCCAGATTTTTCACTCTGAAAGACAATAGACATGGTAAACATGATCCAACAAACATCCAATTAAAAGCTCACCTCTTTCTTCATCCCAGGCGTACTAGTACCACCAGCCGAACTGGACGTGGATTGCGGACTATCCGATCGTTCCATCTTTGGTTTGTGCGCCAAATTAAGACCTTTCTCGTGAACTTGACCATTCTCCGGCGATGATTTCTCCCCATTGGCAGGCGATAATGGATCCTGAAAAACCAATCCAGACTTGAATATTCGCCTTTGAAAGCGAATATAGAAAAACGGCTCACCTCATTTTGCACATCGACGACCAATTCGTCTCCGGATTTATTATCGTCGCTATCGTGGTCATCGGCCACAGTTGCTGCTCGCCTCTTCTTATTCGTGTGAACATCGGGAGACCTCGAACGACTGCTGGCCGCATTCGGAGGGCTGCTGGTCGAATTTCGACTCTAGAATATAAAAACATGTATATTACTATGAGAAAACCTCCTTCCCCGTGCAATAAATTATACACGCTAGGAATAACCTATTATTCGGTGCAAGGAGAAAATTCGCATCTTCACCGCAGCCAGGAGGCGGGGAGTCGAGTCGATAGATAGAAATCGCCTTCAACCTCCATTTCGATCAGGGCGAAATGCGTACCCTGCAGGGATGCGGCGTTAATTACATACAAAGCCTATTCTCGTTTCACCCCCCCCCCCCGGCCCAATCCGACTAGTAATCCGGCCGACGGCATCTCCAAGCCGACGACATCATTTGTCATCGTTAATGCTCCCACTCCATCCTCATATCTTTAATGCCCATCTCAAAAACTAAATGGCCGAAACAGCGTGAAACGACCAACGAAAATACGACTTCGCGTTCGAAGGAAATAGCCGCCATTCGTGGCAAGGCGAGATTGTTCAAACGAGTAAAAAGGAAACCTATTTCAGCCGTCATCATTCATATGACAAAAACTAGTCTCGAATTTTAGACTGCAATAGGACTCGTCCTATTCTGTCAGAGCAGAGCAACTATGTCAAAATTCATTCAATCCAGCCTACAGAATCTCCGCTTTCATCGCCAATCAATCAGAAATTTAATGCATATACTTCTCTCTCATTGCAAACATCTAGTTTTTCCCATAATCAGTATATTCTCATCTAAGGAATCCCTGTTTCCCCAGCCCTCATTGGCAAAACGCTTCATCTAACAACATCATAAGCTAATCGATCAAAAAGCATCTCCGCTGCTTCGTGAGTAGAAAAACGAGCAGCTGCGTTCGTTAATTACGATTCTCTTCTCACCACTCCGACTACGCCCGCGAGGGGGGGGGGGAAGAAGACATACGCCTATTCATCTTTTAAAAGCCAGAAACGACGACAATCTCCTCGTCGTCCTTCTGTAACTACATCGTTAATAATAGTAAAAACGAAAGCATAAAAGTCACCGAATAAATATCCAGCAAACAGACGTCAGTAAAATTTCTGACAAGAAAAGGAGGAAGGATGAGTGCAAATGCTCATTCCGCGTCTATTCGACTGAGAAGAACGCTTTATGAGGAGCGTTTTCTATTTTAAAAATAGCCTATTCGGAAAACGGCTAAAAGCCGGCTCAATATGCGTCATCATAATCCGAGACGCTAATTTAACATCTCCTTTTGCACAATCATCAGCTATTCCTACACCTCCATCGAAGAAGAAAGAATGACATCGCCGGAGTCATTCTAAAGCCTCATTCATCAGAAGAGAAACGACGCCGAAGAAGCTTATCTTGACGCCAAATGCATCAATTCAGAAGAAAACCTCAACTGCCTTGCAAAAAAAAGCAATCCTACGCCCATCTCAATGCAAATTCATCAAAATTACTCACCGGTAAACGTCCATCATTGCTGCTATGAGCCGTCACTGGTGTTGGATGCTTGTTCACTTCTTCTTTCAACACTCCCGGTTGAGGCATTGCTGCCGTAGGAAATCCAGGCGGATGCGGTCCGAGTGGATTCGGTAGTGATAATAATCCAGCCGCTGCCGCTAATCCGGCCGGTGACATGCCCGACATCCCGGGTGGCAACGACGTTGGCGGCATTCCTGGATGCGGTCCCATTCCTGGTAATACTGGCGGTCCCATTGCTCCTCCGGTCGCAGCCGCGTGAGCCGCCAATTGTTGAACGTGCATTTGTTGCTGAAAAAAGAAGACAGATCTTATCAATCATGCTCTGCCGCATCCGCTGTATTCGTTCAAAATGAATTCACGCGTGCTTTTTATGAAGGCGACTGTTGAATTTTACGGTCACTACGCCTCAATAGCAAATCGCTTTGCATGTTTTATTGGCTTTTCTGAGCATAAAAATCTCGTCACACATCCACGAATAAGATGTGTAAAAACTCGACCAAGCGAGAAGTCCAACCCGGCTCTCTCCGGCTGCCGTTCGATTATCCTCGCGTGGTGATTCGCATTTTTGCTTGCAGACCACGATGGATGATGGACTCTATATTTACATTGACATACTATGACGGAGCGAGGACACTGACCCCTGGCTGAATATACATTCGCAGCCAAAGCATCGACCCCCACCCGCACCGGGGTCTCCTCGGCTACTGTTTGATCAGCTTGATTCAATATTGACATTATATCCCCCCCCCCGTTTCGCCACTCGCCCTATTAACCGTCGTCAAGATGTTTGCCAGACGTGAAAGCCAGCAAAACGCAATCCAACAGACTAACCAAAAAACCACATCAGAACCGGATGAACGAAACGATTAAAAAGAAATCAACACTAAAATCAATCATCCTATTGCTCAATCGTGAGCTAATCAACGAATTTTGCGATGCAATCACCCCCTGCAACTCATCAGTGCCTGGTTGAGACAAGCCCCGGGAGGCCTTATCATAATATGTATTTACAAATGCCAAATCCTAATCAACTATAGGCCTAGCTTACGCATTCCGAGTAAAAGATGGCATCGATTACTATCCTAGCACCGATGACCGTACTCTGGCTGACTGGCCGCATCAGCAGCAACCGCAAACATAGCAGAGCGAAGCGTAGAAGAGTAGATGATGGCTTCGCGTGATGTAATCGAACGCGAATGCAAACACCGAGGCAAGAGCCTCAAACAGCGTTCGAAAGCAAATGTTGATTATAGAAAGGTAAATATATGCACGGTAAATGAAAGCTAAACAAATAGACCATTCGATTCGACGACGACGGTCCATCGACGCTACTAGTACCACGTCGCGTTTTTAGGCCCCCCCCCCTTCTCGACCACATTGAATTCTATCAAAAATGCGACAGTACTCCCTCCCTCCCGCTGACGCGACGAAAAGAGGGTACACGCAGTAACAACAAGCGTGATACAAACACGCACTCGAATTTTCCACAGGGAAGCAAAGCAGAAAACCCATGACGGCGAACCGCAAAATGCCAGATGACCACCTATCGAGTTGAGCCAGAGACTCATTTCCGTCTCGGCCTATCCGTGAAGGAACGAATGCATTGGGCGAGGATAAAAATCCCAATCAGAAAACGCACGCACTGTAGTACTCACCCCGATAATAGCGTTCAATTCGGTCATCGTGACTTGTTTCGCTCGTTCCACCGTAAGTGCCACTTGTTGCTGATGCTGAAAATCAAAATCCACCGCTGAGATGAATGACATCAAATCCGCAGGAAAACTAGTTCACAAATAAACTCAATACATACCTCTTGCGGAAGTAACGGCATGATTTGACCGAGAATCGTGTTCAATCGTTTCGCAATCTCCGTCTGAAAATAAAGAGACACTGAGTGATAAACTGATATCAAAATTATATCTGAACAAAATGCACGCTCTGCTGCTCATTTCAACTCTTTCATTCGCTCGAATTCGCGCTATTCTCAAAGAAAAGCAAGCCCAAAGTGCTGGTATCAATGCCATACGTGTGGACGAGAAGCAATCCACTCTTCATTCATGACGCAACCCGAAGAATGCATTTGCCCTTCTTTTTGATGACACTATCGCCAATTCCATTCAAGGATACACGCTATGCGGTGTGATGCAGTGTCATTTTCTTTTCTCATCACCCCCGAATGTTCTCCTTTTCATCCACTCCTCATCGTTCCAACACGACCAAATCAGCCGAGACCTCGGGGGTACTCGAAAATGAAAGCAAGCTCCAAAATGGACGAAACGAGAGCAGAGGGGCATGGGACTTGACAAACGACGATGAAATAGTCCATGCGTACAAAAACACGGTAGCCGGTCGTCGCCAAGGGCGCGATAAAATGGAAGGCGGTGACGAGAAAAGGGATCCTCGTCTTCGCCCATCCACTGACTGATGAGCTCGGCAGAGAGGGGACAAGGGGGCGGAGGGAAACGACAGAGCAAACCACTTCACAGCCAGTCAATAGCCGAAGAGAATAGCAAGACGCGTCCAATTCAATGTCGATCGTCGGCTATGCATAGATTGGACGGTAATTGTGCCTATCGAGAAAGGCAAATTCACCAAGCGTCCGTCCCCCCATCCTCGACGGGGAACCAGGCAGCCATTTTATGGCTACCCAACGAGAACGGATTATCGTTCCTGGTGAATAATGTTATTACATTCCGCCGTCGGTCCCCCGGATAATAACCAAAAACCATGCACCCGTAACGATCCATATTCGCATGGCAGGTGGTGTTTGAGCACGTTTCTTCGCCTATTTCTCATCCGCAGCCTCTTATGCAAAAACTGGTTCAAACGATACCACATCCGACTACTAGGGATAATCCGCAAGACCTCTCACATCCATGCTCAATCATTCACCACCGCATGCAGTGCAATGATCAAAAAAACCATTCTTACCTGTTTGTGCATCTCCACATTCAACCCGTACGACATCTCGTAATACTGAAATAAAAAGTTCACATTTAGAATCATGACTAAGTAGGCTGGAATCAATGAATTCTATTTTTGCATGCATTCTACAATCCTATACACGTGCAAGTGCTGCTCTCATCTCACGAGACACGCGAGTCTCGAATTGCTAGCTTTTTACGCAAAGCTTCCTCGAATGCTCGGCATTGATGCTGTCGGCTCAATAGCCAGTTTCGACGGGATACACTAGTAATTGAGTCGTGAAGACTTTCATCTCCCGAAGAAGATATACCTATCATCTCCTACGCCTCGCATACATGTCACACTGATACTAGAGCTGAAAATATTCGCCTTCCTTCTGCCTCTCTACTCAACTGACTAATTCCTACTAACAGCAAATAAGAAAGCCGCTTTGTCAAACGGTAGCAATTGCTCATTCTCCGGCTAGATATACGTATAGAAGCTGGGCTCTTTTTGCCGGCTCAATCATTCGATCGAATAACGGCGTATCCTATTAGACGGAGGGCAACAGTTTTCCAAACTAGCCCCCCTTTCCTCTTGACGATGCAAAAAGCCTTGTAAGCAGTAAAGCATGGCAGATGCTGCTAGCCACCCTTTCATAATGCGAATATACTCGCCTACATTCGGCGGAGCGGAAACGAAAATGGCTTTCGCCTTTATGGCTATACCCCCCAGCCCCTTTAGCCTCGTCCAAGACATCGCAATTAGTGTCGACGACGAATGCCCGATGGGAATTCGAGTAGCCGATGCGGTCGGCTCTCGGGACGACAAAACTGAAGAATGCAGAACCGGATGTGTACGAAAGCATCGGCTGCAAATCTAATTTCCAGCGTCATCCGAACGAATAGGTTAATGCGAAATCACCAGCCTTAGCACACGGGTGAGGGGCAACGCCGACGCCTAATAAAAATCCGCCAACGCAGAGAGACCAGTGAGAAGAAAGTGGTCCAACACAAAGCTTCTTTCGGCCTCATGTTTCTCTATCATTTTAAGATCCGTCCCCCAGTATTCCAGCGGGAGAACCCTTGAGATAATTAACGGCCGAGTGGCTCGCCTGCGGGGTGGGGGCATCGGAAAAGGAAGATAGCCAGCTTAGCTGTTGGCCTTGGTGAAAGGCTCCGGTCAAAACGGGAAATAAAATTGTATCCTCTTCTCATCTCAACGCCGGCTAGGAGGCAGGCAAAATCGATGCATGTTTTCAGCTTCTAATAAGCGGTCAAAAGCGGGGAAATTCGAACGCGTGAATAACGCGATTCCTGCTTCCATTCGAATACAGACGAATGCAAAACGCGATTTATCCCACCCCGGGTCTCTTTTCAATCGAGACCAGACTACCACGACCAACAGCCGAGAACCGAACCCACCCGTGGCGTGTAAACAACGCTCGAGAGCTCATATACTATACGAACGAGCCATAAAAATGCATCTCATCTCTCGCTCAATGTTTGCAAATGCGAATGCATCTAAATGTGCGAATGCATCCAATGCAACACTCACCCAATGATGGTAATTTTCACTTACCATAACGTAATGTCGTTGCATTTCCGTCTTTTCTTGCGCCAATTTCTCGCATTCTAGCTTCAAGCTGAAATGAAGAAAGATGCTCGAAGAAGTTAATAATTCTCCGAGAGCATAAATTACACGGGCAATGCAATGATGACAGCTGCGCGAGAGGCAATTTTACAACGTCTATTCCGCCTTTCAGTTTACATTAGACCTTCGCCTTAGCAAATATTAACTACAATCCTCCACCCGCGGCCGAATCTTAGACAAAGAACAGAAGGAGAAAGGCGAAGACGGTTGACGACGAGCAATCATCGTCTATCATCTCAAAACTCAACTCGTCCCGTCGCAATTCACGCGCATATAATTCGCCTCTTAAAAGGTATCTATCGAGAAATGACGCCTGCGGCGTATTCAATCCTACAGCAGCCAGCAGGGGGAAAATCGGTCACCAGTCGATAATGAAAAAGCGAACTGGCACGATCGGTTCGATGGACCCCACTGTCCATGCCCCCATCGTTTGTGTCCTGCTGATACAAACGTAAAATGGTCCTAGATGACGACCAGAAGATACCAGACCAAACAGAACAGCATGCCATTTATGTACAGGCATGCGTATGGTTTGGTATACAAGGGGGGACCAAACCAAGAAACGTTTTCACAAGGGGTTAAACATATAGACACACACGCTTCGACACCACTCTCCCTCCCCCTCTCTAGTCCCCAGTCCCCAGGACAAGGGATATGGTATTTACGGTAGCCATCGAGGAATAAATAAAGTTGGCTACCGTTGCTCTCTCGGCTCTGGCATCCACTTTTGCCAGAGTAAGCAAAAAGGTACATGAAGTATATTTACAGGATGCAAAAACCGACGTACTCTGGGTTTTACATGAAAATTTTCCCCTACACTCACTACGCCTAGGGGGCAACGAAATGCTGCCATGCCTAACATCAAAACGAGCAGCCGTACGATCAATCACGACCGCCTTTTCGTAAAAACAACAACTCTTCCACATTCACTCGGACCAGGCCAATGATGCGAAGAGAAAATACACCTACGAGAGAAACCGAGCTACAAACAGCAGCTGCAGGAAACAGTTTCCAAAATTCAGCCTCATCTCAAAACTCACTCAAAAACTTGACGTACGCAAAAACGTCGAATACACATTCTCTCTCGCCCTAGCTCCAATCAACGCTTCGAAAGCGGGAAGACGTTTTGACACCACCAACATTGCCTCTCGCGCAGGGGGTAGAAGCAGGAAAAACTCCCAAAGACCCTCCTCTCCTCATTACACAAATTCTCGCTCATTCTTACCTATGATATTGCGATTGTAAATATCCAAATTCCTCCTTTATCCGGTCGCAATAATCGATGATGGAGAATTTAAAAGGCGGTTGTCCGGGTTGAGGAGGACCCTGCGAAAGAAAACCGAGAGTTATTTACACAGAAATTAATGGAGAAATGAATAAAACCTCACCGGATGACGATTCGGATACATCCCGATGCAATAAACGTAACGTAAAATCCACTGTCCAATATCCGAGGATGGATAGACGATTGAGAATTTCGGTCGAATTTATAAAATGCCCTCGTACACAGTAATAACCACCGCCAAATTGAAGAACGTGGATTAAATAATATTCACGTTCAATTGTACGCTGATCGACTGCTGTGTTGGTTGAAATAAGCTGAAAAAAAGAACAGTATCGGTCGTTTTGTGAATACGCATAAAAATACATGCATATTCAGATGATTGGAAGCAAACGCGATCAAATTCAGTCAGGACACGCGAAGGGAGGCTCGAATAGTTCGAAGAGAAGAAGACCACGGGGCGGTCTTTTCTACAATTGAGAAAATGTCGAACGAGGTCGGTCGAGTAGATGATGCTCGGACGCAATCCAAGGAAATTCCCAAGAGCAACCGGCCAATCAAACCGTCTCAGCTCGGTTCTTCCAAACGCAGGCACCAATATATAGCCCTATATATGGCCGCTTTTTTCCCCCCTCCTCATCGTATACGGTGTTTCGGTACCAGTGAGACAAGAAGAACGGAAGGCTAGCTAGGTTTCTGGCTACGTTTTCTCTTTCTTCTCAATATCCCCAGAGAGAAAAGCATCGGAGAAAACGACCGACGATATATTCTACACCCTTCTCATTCTCCTCTCCTCAGCAAAAATGCCCAGGCAAAAATGGGGGAGAAAAAACAGCAAGCTCTAAGCCGCTGAGGAATATTTGATCGTCGTCCAAGCGTTCACCAGACGCGACGGCGCGATTCCCCCTTGCATTAAAGTTTAATTTTAAAATATTTCAACATCGGCCTAACAAACATAATTGGCCGACCATATCAAATCTTCGACGACGCGGCAGCCAAACGCAATGGTGCACGAGAGTAGAGCCGAAAGAGAGCCTCGCTCGTTCCCGACGTACCAACGACTACGACACTACCCCGAACAAATAACACTACCGAATGCCAATCCAACAGCCTCGGCAGCCCTCTACGCAACAACCATCCCAATGCCAATAATGCCCCCCCTGCTCTCTCCGTAGCGGCAGTCAATCATTCGCACGTGCGAATACGCACCAATCGTTGGAGACCGCACGTGCGATTCCGCCAATCGACGAGAACTAAGGCGGATCTCGTTCAACGCCGCCTAGTGAACGAATACACGCTACTCAAGCATGTCCAAAAGGACAAAAATCTGGTCGATCATGACCCTATGATCCAGACGACATTGAACAAACCGAAAAGAAACATCCCTTCATTTATCAAATGCGGAATAAGACAGGAATTCAAAACTCAAACTGAAGATAAACTATTCCCCCCACTCTAGATTCTAAAACCCCAACTAATACGCAAATGATGAAACCATGCGCCAGAATCCCTCCCTCAAACAGGCATAGCATTAGCTAGCCGTATTAGTAGCATCGAGCAATAACGCTAATAAAAAATCATTTCAGCAGCATGGTATATCTTTTTGAATAGCATCTTCGCGCGTATCAAAACTCTAGCCATTGGCATTTGCCCGATTCGGCGACGAAGCCCATAAATTGACCAAAACATATTTCATCCCCTCGCTCTTCTAGCTTCCCTTTTTGCGATGCGAATCCCAAAGATTACAGAAATGGCTGATATTGGCCACAGTGACGCCTGAACGAGAACAGGCTTTATTAGCCATGGAATGACACCTTCTGAACGCGCCAATGTGAAAAATAAGGCACTCACCTGGCAAATTAGCAGCTTCCAAAATTTTCTCCGCTTGCTCGTATTCGGCCGAATTCTTAGCGTACGATAGCAATATGGTCACGATGGTACTACCACCAGCGGTACCAGCTTTCACCAATTTCCGTAATTCCGCAACGCATTTCAGAATTTCCAGGAAGTTCCTGAAACGAATGATAGGTTAATATTTTGAATTCTAATTCAATAATTAAGCTCACCTGGGCAAATCGCCTCCCGCATCATCCACTTGGATTGAATTATCCCGTTCTGTTGATTTTTGAACGCGAACGAATTTATTGCCACGTCGAAATTGATTCTCCAACCATCGAGTTGCTGATCTTGCTGGACCGCTTTCTTTCTTCATTCCGTCCAATTCGTTGATAGTGGCAGTTGGGATGACCATGATAAATTTCTGAGCCGACGCCAACTTCTTGATCAGTGGTAATTTTTGACACAACGTCAACGCGCCTGGTACCAAATAAACCGGTATCCACGCCACTTGTTCCGCAGCAGCTAATTCGTCCTGAAAAAAACGGAGTTCTGTGTCAAAGCAATGAGGAATTTCGTATTCATACCTTCATTCGTAATTGCGCCATTGATCGCATCAACGCCATCTTCTTGCCGTTCTCCTGAAAAGAAACCTCTCGTTAAATAAACAGTCCGTCAGTGAATTTTGCTGTGCTATTTCAATATTGCATTTCTCATTGCTTATTCATGCTAAAGCTAAGCTAATCTCAATAAAATGCACCCAAATTATTGAATCACCGGCAGCATTGATTATGATAGCTTTAAATGCTGCCTGTTATCTATTCCAAAACTCATCAAGTTTCAGCTGAATAAAAACCTAAGCTAAGAGCTATTGTAAAATGTGTACACAAGAGCGCCGAGGGGGGGGGGCTGCCTGCAGCTGAAATAGCCTATAGTAATCCTCGGCGTTCCTCAGGCAGGGCTATCTGCCGGTGTGTTTGTAGTCCAAAGCGTACAATCAAATAACGTTCTGTTTACACTGCAAACACGCTCAGTGTTGGCGCAGCGTGTTGACCCATAACAATACGCGAGTAAAGGCTAAGTGCACAAAATCGCTTTCGCCAGCTTGTTAAGCAGAGAAACGATTGTTAAGTCAATGGACGCTTGGACTGTACAAACAACGCGCCAGAGGAGCTCAAACCAAAAACCATACAAACACTAGCCCTTGCGCAAATACGAATAACGCCATGGTTCCTTGCGCGAAATAGAGAAAAGACACTAGGCAGATGCCTAGCAGACGGCCAAGCTTATTCGCATTATACTTATACCTACTTCTCAACTAAGAATCAATGTTCCGAATCATTGATTCAGATGAAAATTAAATCCTAATGCTCTGCTAGCCAATTTAAGCGCATCCTGTACTATCTGTACTAATACTGCAATTGCTGAATCAAATCAGACTCACCATGTTGTCCTGAATGATCACTTGACCATTGGTGGCGATAAATTCCAATCGGGCTCGATCGAAACGAAACGCAGGCGTGTTCAACCGTATCAAATAATGACCGAACGCACGGAGACAACAGATTCGTACAACTGCCTGAAATAGGATCGCCAGTTACTTTCCCACTTGCTGTGAGAAAACTGAAATTACCTCTGCTTCCAAGCTGTCGCAAATAATACGACCATAATCGAGACTGGC
The DNA here is from genome assembly GCA_034695185.1 of Discolaimus major. Lineage (NCBI taxonomy): Eukaryota > Metazoa > Nematoda > Enoplea > Dorylaimida > Qudsianematidae > Discolaimus > Discolaimus major. The sequence goes on from JAQIWJ010000056.1 coordinate 18,623, forward strand.
GTGAAATTGCTTCAATGACGCAGTGCCTCGCAAGGTGGCGTCTTCGGGTAATGGATTCTTTTGAACCCAATCGTTCAACGCGATCACTGGCATCTCTTCCAATTCCGACGACAATTGATTATCTGAAACTAAACGCTCATGAACCAGAAGAATGAAAAATCAAAACTATATCTACCGTTTTCCACGTATTCTTTCAACTGTCGATCATCGGGTAAAAAATTCAATATCCTCGCCACCGTTGACCATAATTCGCTGGAGTTCTGAAAAAATGAGGTCGTGACAGGCACAATTAAGCCTAGACAAATAAGCTGATGCTTACCTGGCGAACCATAAGCAATAAATTCGGATTATGTCGGAACCAATCGAACACGATTTTCAGCGGGACCAATGGCGAGTAATTCAATAGCGTCTCCATCTTTTCCGCAGGCGAAAGATCGATCCACGGCTGTCTGAAAATGGACACGGCATTAGCTCTCGAATAATAAGGATTCAAGAGAATACGTACATTTTAGAGCCGCTCGGAGTAGCCACTGGTTCCAATTTCCGCTGTTGTGGTGATTCCTGATCGGCCGCACGCTTCGATTTCCCATTTTCACCGATCAATTTGGCGATACTCAATTCGTCGTCATCAGAGACCTCGATAACGTCGTCACTCTCTGTACCGCCGCTGGCACCGTTATCTGAAATGGAATCAGTGATAGCCATATCTCCTGATTACAAAATGACTTACCTCCATTCAGTTCATTCTCGCTCACGATTGACGACCGCGATGATTCATCATCTGACGCCCTTGTTTCTTCTTCCTCGTCTTCAGCATGACCCTTCTTGCGTCTGGTCAGAATGGGCCGTTTTTGACGCTGAAATAAAAGCGCATCATTCAGTGTTTTCAAAGCATCCAACAAAGATCACTTACTGGAGATCGAGTTTTCAATTCGTATGTGGACAGGGATTGTTCCGCCTCGCATCTCTCCAACGACGGTTTCCCTGCAAATTCATCGAGACTGATAGTGATCAATAAAAATAACTCAGATTTGTACCTGTCGTTTGCACCGCATCACCACGATGACTAGCCAAATTGTTGCAGAAATCCTTGACCACCGCGTTAATAAAACTCGCGAACATGGATAGAAATAATGCCACTGCCGGTGATAATTTCAAGGACCCTGAAAAGAAGGCTATTGAGTAATAATATACTTGATACTGTTCAGAATCAAAATACCTTTCTCTTGCAGTCGTCCAATAAGCATCATATGTATGACGAATATTTTCACCAGCATATTGTAATCCAGCGATTTTGATCCGGACGTGAATGTAGAGTTCAATAATTTGGCGAACGAATGTATGGTTCGTGAGCATAAAGTTTGGACCGTGCCATCCTCGTTCCTGAAAATAATGACTTATTAGCATATGCATTGATGCGAACAGCCACTCACTTCTCTGCTTCATCCAAGAATAAAATCCGAACCGTAGCCAAAAACGTGACAGCGAAGTTCTTGATATCGGAAGTTGCACTAAAAATATCAATGTCCAGACTGGATAAATCCATTCAAAAAGAACACTTACTCGAAATCTTCATCTTTCCCAGCAGATAGCTGCAGGAATAGTTGCTCGTTCTTTGTCAACAACGCCAACAAATTGTCATCCGAACCAGAGAAATTCTCTTCCGATGTTATGCTGAAAGCAAAACCTTCTCGTTAGATTACGCGATAAAAAGATTGCTCATACTTTTTACCTTCTCAGATAATGATAAGCAGCATCCAAGCCATAATTGACGGCCAACAATAGCGTTCCCAGCTGATTGTGCGGTGTTCCATGATACGATTTCAACGCCAACGCCTGATGGTAATAATGTTGAGCTGTCCGAATATCCACGCTCTCATCGGTTTCATGAAGATATCGTTCTGAAAAGTCAAATGAATCAGGGTCCGCTGGCCATAATTGACCATAAACCACTTATACCTAAATCTCCTTGGTAAATGAATATACGATGCAATTCATTCATCGCCCAATCGCGTAATTTCTGATCCGCATTGCTCTTTCCCGCTGCTGCATCCACTGGTTTCCTCGTAACCGGTGATTCCAGGGTAATTTGGAAATCGTTGAACGGTTGTGGATCGATGGAAAACGTATGTTGGAGTTTCAACGATAATAATTGGTAATATCCAATGGCCGACGTCAGCATCGTGTTCAGGAAGCATTTGCTTTCGCTGCTCAATGCCTGAAAGACGATCGGACATTACACTAGTGATGCCATGATTTTAAAATCAGCTCTCACCTCGCTTTGTTGACGCAACACCTTTATCGGTTCATAATGACATTTCCGCCACAATATTTCGTCCGCTTTGCGTCCGAATTCGAGCGGATTCATGAATAATAATTTCTCGCAGCAATCACGTAATCTGAAAAAAGAACCTTTCTTATGAGATGCAGCAGCAGAATGATAAGAAATGTTTACCTTTTCCGCGTGGCCGTTAAATTAGCCAATGTCGAAGAATTCGGTTTCGCTTTCATCGCTTGATCGATTATTTTTACGCACTCGCAACAAGCCCTGAAATAAAATCCATCTGTTGATCAAGTTCTCAATTCAGAAAATTTACCTGTAAAGCTTTTTGACGGCCGGATCAGCCATGGCCGATGCGCTAACCGTTCCTTTCTCCATTTACGACGTTGTCAAATTCTTCCAATTTCTTCTTTTCGATCCAAAGGCACTTGGTGATAAAACATTCCTCAATATGCGCTTCAGCGCGTTCCTCGACGGTGGCCGTTTTATGTCTGAAATGTAAATGGATAGAGCAATTTTTGGACACGACATCGCCTTTTTCGGCTAAAGAATTATTCTTACCATATTCTCAAAGATTACGGACAATTTCAGGACGTAAATACCATAAATATTGGATAATTAGTCGCAGCAATAATATATGATTGAATTCTCATGCAATTTACGTTTTGATCGATCAGGAAATGGCAGATAAAATCGATAAAATCCGGAATTTTTTCTGATTTCAACATAATAATGCATTGATGGCATTTCGCCAAATTTGCAACACACGGCTAACCAACGAAATATTCGGCTTCCATGGTTTGCAACAATCGTCACGGCTAACAAAGAATCGTGTTTCCATTGACCACCAAGTCGCAGAAACTGGGTCAAGATCAGAAAATATGGTCCATTTTATGAAAATGAAAGAATAATTATCGTGAAATTTGTATTTGGGAAAATGCCCGTTGGTCGAAAACACACGACGAATCGAACTGGAACGGCGAAAAATCACGATGAAGCCACAAGAACGAGGTTTGTGAAATTTTTGAGAATTTAGGCATTTTCTAAAATTTTGCGAATTTGCCCTGCCGAATTAGGCTTATGCTGCAGTAAAATTTTCTGCCAAAAAATCATCACTAATTGTCGAATATTTCAGATCTACAACATCGGTTTCGTTGGTGGATGAATTGGATTCACAAGCGGTTCCAATACCACAACATCCGTTATTTCCCGAATTACCACCGGCTCAAGGCGAATTATTCTTCGAGTGCACGTTATTTTTATACTCGGTTTTGGCCATGTTCCTTCAATATTTGAATTTATACAAAACCATGTGGTGGTTACCCAATTCGTATACGCACTATGCGTTGGTAAGTGGATTTTTTCAATTTTGTTCCACTAATAATATCCGAATTATTTCAGAAATTCCATCTGATCGATCTCTACTTATTATCGTGCGTCGGATTGATCCTCGGGCGTCGCGTAACGTGGTGTTTCTTGAAGAAACTGACCTTGGCACCGTTGGCATTGATGGACGGACCATTACCGAAATACGTCATGGTTATCGAGTGGATTTTAAAATTACCGGCGGTCGGAGCGATTATTTCGTCGTTCAGCTTCAGCTTCTTCCAGGTAAGGCTGTATTTTCAAAGGTCCTTTCTTGAATTGCCGTTCAGAATTCGTGGCTAATTTCGCATTTTGTTTCAGGTATTGACGACGTATCCATGGCCATCGTTACTCTACTTGATTTATCCGTAAGTATCAGTTTATGATCCGCATTTATAATCATCTAATCCAACGTTTTTCTTTCAGATGCCTATTTTTCGTCTTTCTATTTTACCACGACATCACGACGGCCATCAGTGATCAGCAATCGTTCAAATGGAAATTCTTCACATTAATGGGCGGCAGTTTCATCGACTCGAAAACGCAACACGCATGTTCGTTGAGAGCGTCGAATATTCGAGAGGAAGCGGATATTCTAATGGCCGATTTGTATTCACGGATTAAGCATACGATATTCGCTGCATTCACCACCGCTTATTTCGCCATATTCATACCATGCGCATTTGCGCCGGTAAGTACAGCATTCTGGTGTAGTGGTTAGCACTCTTGCTTTCTGCTCATCAGACCAGGGTTCGAATCTCCCTGCCGGTATAAAATTTTTGCCTATTTGGTGTCGCTGTTCCCTCGAACGCTCCGTCAGGAGCTTGGAGCAGATGTAGATCAAACAAACAAGGGCGTAATTTTTCAGGCAGCCCTGTACGTGGATTATTGGTGGGTTCAAGAAATGGGCATCATCGTATTCTTCACATCGTCCAGCTTATATTTGGCCTATTTACTTCCGCTTCAATATTGCAATTTATTGGAGAAAGCGTCAGCTCATTTGGGAGCTTGGAACAAATTGGAGAAAGCGCCTCACGGATTGCCATTTCAAATGTAAGTAACGTGCTTTTCCAGAATCGACCCGGGTAAAATGAACTTTTCGTTTCAGGTGGTCGGAGCAAGATTTATGGACCGAAGGCAACGTTGTCAAGTATGGACGAAGCCTGTATCGAGGTCAAGGCGCTTGTATCGCAGCTGAACCTGGAAATGCGGATCATAAGCGACTATATGTAAGTAGATTTCAGAAATTTGCAATATTCTGATCAATATCCACCCACAGACCTGTGCATGACGAGCGTGCTTTCCAATCAATATTCCTAATCCAAATCTTTCTTTCAGATACTGATGAAAGATCCCATGCGTTTGGTCAATTACTTGTGCCTACTCCAAGCCGTATTGATTTTGATCCAATTCGTCATGCTCGTCCACAGTACCGATTGGCAACATATCGTCACGTTGGTCCTATTGATGTTCGCCAATTACGTCCTCCTATTCAAGTTATTCAAAGACAAAGTGATTTTGGGACGAATTTATAATCCGGCACGTGAAGATGAATCGAGACGGCGTTGATATTTTCACTCAAGATAATTGGATATTGTGATTATTCAAATCGATATTTTTGCATAATTTGTGATATTTCATGTTATTATTCCGCTGGTTGGGAAGAAACGGAGATTTAAAAACTTGTGATTTAATGATCACGGGTGAATACCCGATATTTTGCGATGCTGATTATCGATTGATTTACTGAATGATCTTGATTTCAGGATGTGGAAACCGTCGGTTCAATTTTTGAATGATCTACTGTACAAACGGGTTCGAGTATCGACGGTCGAGAAATCGATTCACGACGGTTGGGTATACGTGGTTGATCCGATTTCGTACACGATCGCTTTGGTCCGAATCACCGATCGATCAGTGAAATTGGTGCCTGGATCATCGATTATGGAAGTGAATATTTTGGACGTTCAATGCGATGATGCCACGAGAAAAGCCATCGATTCGATATTCGCATCCGATATTGATCAATCATCGGCGAAAGAAGACGCTCAATCGATATCCGAACGCAAATCAAGAATCAAACGTTGGTTGATCAGAAATCGAATTCCGATCGATGAAGTGGAAAATACGATTCGAGTATTGAACGTATTGCATATCAAACATCCATTCACGGTGGACGATTGCGTATGTACTAATGAACTGATTTTGGGCAGGGTTCGAAAAATGCTTGAATCGATACCTGATGATTTTTGATCGATTGATCAGTGTATTCGAATGATTTCTATTAGCCGTAACGCAATTTTTGGTTTCATATTGCGTGTCATATGTGAAATCAGTGCAAATATCCTGCAATCAATTCAGCAAATCGATTTTGTATATCTGATCAAAATGTCCAAGATCAGGAAGAGGCATTTTAAAATTCCCACCGGGCTGCTTATATCAAAGCTACTCGGCGGTTGTGAAATGTGCGCGTGTGGGGTAGCAACTGGTGGCCAAAATGGGGCCGAAATTTCCTCGTTTTCTACTGTTGGATATGGAAAATGAAAATTTCCACGTGACCCTGCCCGGCCATTTAGGGTAGTTGAAATTTAGTTTACTCTTATTACTTTACACATATCCGTATGCAAAATTAGTGAAATTGGGATATTTTAATTCCAAAACAACATGGCCGATTCGCATTTGGGAAACGTTCATGATCCGAGGGAATTAGAGGTGAGTGGAAAATGTTTATTTTCATATGGTTGATTTCTTTTTGTAAGTCAGCCGAATGATTACGGCTTTCGTTTCAGCATATGGTCATGAATTTTCGCGTTTACGAACTTCAACATTTATTGGGATTCGCCAATCGTAGTCGATCGGGAAAGAAACCGGAATTACTTCAACGCGCATTGGAGCTTGTACGTACGACCAAGAATTTGGCTATTCAACAAAAAATCCGGGAATTAGCCAGGTACGTTTTTGCGTTGATTTTCGAAATAATAGGGATCTAATTCCCTCCGTTTTCCCATAGAAGACGTGTTCCCGATCGCCCGTACGTACCGGCGTCAACGCCGTCGGAATCAGTGTCGACTACGACGATGAACGGTCGAATTCAAACCGCTGGATCGTATCAACAACAACAAGGGACGAATTACGGCTCAATTTCAACGAATCTGGCTGGCATTCCGAATTATTCGATGTATCAAAATTCGGCCACACCAATAACCGCGGCTCAACCTGCTCCGAATCAATCGCTATCGTCGGCAATTTGGCAAAACGCCTGTCGTCTAAATATCGCGTTGTATCCGCCAGTGAAATTAATTCCGCTACCGTTCTACGACGTGTTGAGCGAAGTTGTTAAACCGACGGCTTTAGGTAAGCGTTATTCTTTATTCCTTGCTTGGAGACTGACTTAAAATTTCTTTCAGTACCAATGACGTCGGACAAATTTCAAGAGAATTATATTACTTTCGTGCTTCCACAACACCAAATCTCGCAATTAGCGTAAGTATTTGGATTTTCTCATGCGTAGCCTTCGCTAAAATCTAGATTTTCAGGCTCAACGACACTGTACCATTGCCGCGTGTCGAATTGCAATTGCGATTTTGTTTATTGGATACCAACGTCGAGCAAAAGGATGATTTCCCGTCAGCGTGCAATGTTCGCATGAATGAGAAACTCGTTCAACTGCCGGTAAGAGCTTTCTGATTCATTGTCTGAGAATGCTGGCGGTTCAGAAAGTCGCGTAGGCGATATGTTGATTCTTATATCGACATCATCATTCTGATGACGATTGGCAATCACTAACTCATGTTTACATTTCAGAATCCCATACCAACAAACAAAGTGGGCGTTGAACCAAAGAGGCCGAGTCGATCAGTCAATATTACGATGTATTATCGACCAACATCGAACGCCCAACGACTTCAAATCACTTGGAATCATGATGGAACACGGGTAAGAATTGCATCATGCAATGCACTGAGCGTTGTAAGAATATCTCGTTTCAGTTCTGGACCGCTTCTGTATTCGTCGTTCGTCATGTCACGGCCAATATATTATTGGAGCGATTGCAAGCGAGAGGAGAACGTCCATCCAGCGTATCCGTAGATATGAGTAAGCTGAATTTGATTCATCTGTTCCTAATTTGGCTAATTGTTCTTCTATTTCAGTAAAAGAGAAACTGGCCGGCGATGGGGATAACGATATCGCGACGACCAGCCTTCGGGTTTCATTGCTGTGTCCGGTAAGCTCTTTCAAATTTATGCCAGCGGATTGAACTTGATCGAAGTTTCCCGTTTTAGCTTGGAAAGATGCGAATGCGTTTACCGTGTCGATTACATCAGTGTACGCATTTGCAATGCTTCGACGGCGAGTTATTCCTGAGAATGAACGAGAAGAGGCCTACTTGGACGTGTCCGGTTTGCGATAAACCCACGCCGTTTGAGGATATCCAATTGGACGGGTATGTTTAGAAATTTGTGATCATCCCCAGTGAATAATGATCATCAGTTTCAGGTATTTCTTGGACGTTATTGAGAAGACCACGTCCGACGAGAGTGAAGTGGAATTGTACGAGGACGGCAGCTGGGCACCGATTATTGAGAAAGACGATAAGACGAGTGTGGTTTCTACTGAACGGAGGAAAGCACCTGATCGAAATTACGGCTCCGCAGCTTCTGCCATGCCAGGTAATTAGTTTGTAAAATCTCCGGTGAGCATCTTTGCAAAGGTATTGTTTTTCAGGGCCACCATCAACGTCCAGCTGCGCGCGTGCATCGTCAGCTGAAACAACGGCATCTTCGACGGCTGGCAAGCAAGGATCAGTGGACAACGACGTATCGGTTATCGATTTAACGGAAGAAGATAGTGACGACGATCGTGGATGCGCTGGTGCGGATTCCGAATCGTCGTCGAGCGGATTATTTTATCCCACGAATCCGACTGGTTGGAATAGATTGAGAACGACGAACACTCTGGCGGCACGCAGCGATTCGTTGAGTGCCAGCACCAGTCCGTCGATTATCGTCTTGGATTCACCACAATCATTGAGACCGGATGGAACGCCCGACGATCCCAGAGAGAATGGAGGAACCGGATTAATGTTACCGACGTGGCCGAGCGATTCGTCGACCAGCAGTGTGGCGTCTACTATGAGAACAGTTTCGATGCCCATTGGACAACCGTCAACGTCGTCCGCCCAATGTGGACTGAGTTTATCGCCGCCAAAGAAACGATACGCCGCTACGACGACCAGCAGCAGATTGACTCCGTTGAAATCGCAAATTCTACAACCACCGGCAGCCATTGCGTCACCAGCAACGAATGACTTGACAACGGCTATGATGGCGTCGTCATTCTTGAACAGTACGGCGACTGGATCGCCCAGGAATAGCAACCAAAGCTTATCAACGACGCCATCCGGATTCGGTTGCGGAATTCCATTATTATCAGCCGTGACTGGATCGGATTTCAACGATCCCAACGAGGCATTCGTGGCGGCCAATGCGTTCGGCCGATTATTGGCGACGGCCAACAATGGATATCGATTTCAACAACAGCAACCGGATTTGGGAAGTCATATTTACGGTCTGGCCGGAACGAGTATGGCCAATTCGACGGCGGCTAGTATTTACGGTTTACCGCCGCCGCTTCGATTCGGTCCAGCAACGCCGACTAGCAGCTATTTTATGAATTCGACGTCGTACGCGTCGAATCAGATGCCGAATTTATCTTATTCATCGATTAGCCAGCAGGATTTCTTAACGACGGCTACGGCAGCATCAACGGCGGCGTTGGCAGCGGCGGCGGCTGCCGCGTCGAACGTATCTCCGAATGAGATTTGGGATAATCGATGGAGTCAGGACTTTCAAGATTTCTTGAATCATTGCTTACCGGATTCAAGATCCAGTTAATTTTTTAAATTTGCTAAAATATTTGTGCATACTTGGTCGTATTGTTCATGAATTGTATTTTCAATGTTTATTTCGAGAAGAAAAAATGGAATACACTTTCGATCATGAGAATTCACTGTACGATCGATCGATCGATCAATATTGATTTCAGGAACGATTGGGTACAGGAAAATTATATCAGGGTATATGGAAATCGCATAAAAATTCCACCATCCAGAAATATATTTATACAAAGAAGAAAATATTCGAGGTGGGCATAAAATCAGTCTACCTGCTAGGCACGAATCTAACATAAAAAATCCAATATCCGGAATATTAATTTACATGTTTTTTAAAATCTGTTTCTCATCAATCCCCGCTCGATTTATGAACGACTAAAGCGAACCTACCGAAGATCACTAGACTTCAAGCCGTATTTCTCAAAACCAGATATAAAAAAAGTCCTCAAATCTCAAAAAAATATAGAAGCTGGATGAAGAAATTGAGTATACAATTTTTAAACGCCACAAATTCCTATGCAAAAATAAAAGTGATACTAGAAATTCTGCTCGTACACAAAAAGAAAGTATATATGGAAACAAAGAAATGCAATTCTTCTCATCCAAGCCAACATCCAAAGAAGCAACGTCCACAGGACGTCTCATTCTCAGAGGCAAATTATGGGCCACGTTTTTGAAAATGTACAAAAAACCATGTCCAAAAAAGATAAGAAAACAAAAACAGAAAACAATCAATGTCATTGTCTCAACGCAAATGATAGTATCAATGAAAGCGTACAAAAAACAACAACCTTCTATGGCTGTGAAAAAACACACATCATCGTTCCAACAGTAATCCACAAAAAAACCACCTTCCATGCCATTTCTCGTCAGGCATAATTCTCAAATTTGATGCTTGACCCGGCAAAATGGCCTGCACAGCCTTCCTAATATTATTTAGCAAAAAAATACCGTTCTCAAAATGTGTACAAGAATTGTACAGCCTCCTACTACATGAAATGACTGTAGAATTTCATTGGGGGAGGGCAAGGGTACAATTTTAAAGACGAGTCCAATAAGAATATCGACCGCATGCTGCTCACTCAACAGCCAAAGCTCTAACTGGTTTCAAAAAAAAAACAATTGAAGAATGCACCTATTCTCCTAAATAGCATTCATATCTCAATATACCTCAGTCTCAAAAAGTGGGTATTTCTCTCAATAATAACAAGCTTCTCAAAAAAAACCAACAACTCAACATCAACGAACGTACCTTGAGTACAAATGAAGAACGACATTTATGCCTGCGACCAAACCGTGGCCGATGCTGAAGGCGGTGGTGCAGTTTCTGCACGTGCTCGTTTCGAAGCGCTTGGTCCATGTTCATCGTTCGTCGGTCCGGTTCCAGCTCCAGCCGTCGACGAGAATAATCCGTGTCCATTCACGTCCAAATCAACACTACCACCGGCGGCAGTACCTGTGTTCGCGTAACCACCCGCAACTGTTACGCCCATCGTGCTCTGAAAAACCCAAAATGCGAATCGTCAATATTTGCCATTCTTGATTTTTTTTAAAAACTGATCTCACCTGATTGCGAATATGATCATCGAGACGATTCCTGGGCGACACCGGTTCCGATTTCACCGTTTGATTATGCCCACCGCCGCCAGAACCCAATAAACTGCTCAAATCCGTTCCATTGGCTGATAATCCGATATTCATATCTGGTACACGCAACCCGCTGCAAAAACGAAATTCAGCATTAGATTCACTATCCGACACGAGAATAAATAGAACGCTTACTTTATATTAATGCCAAAAGCATTATGGCCAGACCAGCTGCCCAATAAATTGGCCGGACTGAAACTGCTTCCCAATGCTGACAAATCCGCCGGGACTTGGAAATCTGAAAAAGGGAGTGCTATTAGTTTCAGCTATGCTGAATATCCAAGATAACGTACCTGTAGGAAACCCTGACGACAAGGCGGACTGATATCCGCCCAAATTCGGCGTCGTCAACGTAACCGCTGGTGTACTGAACGGGCTGCGAAGTTGATCGCTGCTCTAAAAATGCAGATTCGATTAGACCAAAGCAGACATCGAAAAACTGAATGATGCTTACCAATTGGCCGCTTAAGATGGAACCATTATTTGGAACGGATACTCGCAAATGCTGCTGTTGATTGTTGGACGAGTTCCTTGGCCTCTGCGTGCTCGACTGATGGCCGATTCCATTTCTCCCTGTAGCTGAACTACCGCCGCCACCTCCACCAGACGACGACGTCCCCGCTGTGGCAGTTGAATTCAATTCACCCTGAGCAGATGCGTGATGCGACAACTGATACGGCGACGATGCACCAAAACCTGAAAATACAACGGATGGATTATCATGCTAATCTCTGGATTAATCTCTAAAAAACTTACTCGAATTGTCCGTGTTCTTTGACATCGTACTCGAGCCGGCACCGTGTTGTAGCATTTGACTAGTGAGGGTCATATAATTGGCGGCACTGCTGCTCATCGGCAGAAACGCAGGAAATTGTTGTCCCAACGAATTCTGAAAACACGGGCAGGTGACACTATTGCACTAAAATTCAAATATCGCATTCGCGTACCCGTTGAGTTCCATTTCCATGCGTCCGTTGCTGTTGTTGTTGCGTCAAACCATTCGGAGGTATTGGACTGGCGAAGATACCGTTGAAATCACTGACTGACGCTGACGACGAAGAGCTTTGTGTGGTTTGCTGTTGAAGGAAATTGGCATTCTGTTGTTGAGCCGATTGGGGCGGTGCAGGCGGTGGTCCTGGACTTGAACCGTCGTTGCTCTCGTCGTCGGAATCCGGTGATTGGCAATGATTCTGCGTTGCTCCGCCTGATGAACTCTTGTGTTCTTTCCTCAGCAGTGCCTGAAACAAAAGAGATACAGTCAAATATCAGCAGCATGTGTACGGCTATTACTTCTGCTACTGCAAGATGCATTGCAAACTCAAATACTCGCCTATATGCAGTGCTGACATGCGTAATTGTTCTAAAAGATTGCACGCAAGCGAGACTCATAAATGCTCGAATGAATACGGCCCCTTCGGGTCACTCTTGGCTAGTTAATTTCGCAACCGAGCGGAAATGCTGGCGTCACGCAATGGGGGTTAAGCTTATAAACATTGGTAAAAGCGTCTGATCGTGACAAACTCTCGCGGCTGTCATTCTAATTTGATGGCTGCGCCGAAATGTCTTATCAGGAATTAATAGAAATCGAATCGCATGGGACAAACGCCTCGACATTGAAAAACACCAACACCTACGCTCTGGAAATATTTTCCATGCCCCCCACCGAACGAAGCGGTAGGAAAGCAAGAAAATTATACTCAACATTTCTATCTCTTCATAATTAACTCATCAAGAGCATAATGCGTGAAAAATACATGCGACAATCCCCAAGACATTGCTTGGATGGATGTTTGGAAAATAACCTATTATCTCAAAATCATTCAGAGGTCCTTCTACTACTGTATATCTTTAAAAAATTATCATCCTACTGATGAGGAAAAATTCTGGCCTACTGAAGACATGCTGCGTTCACAACTCGGTGATCCATGATCATCGGACCACCCGTTGAATTTTGTACTCAATGTGGAGTGCTCTATCGCGTTCAAACGCATCAGATCGAAAAAAATCCGATCCTCCAGTGCATCTGGCACCGTGACCTCCTTCCTTCCTTTGCTGATTATAAACTAACGCCTATTTTTTCCCCACAAATTCACAAGTGACAGCCTCCCTCTGACCTTTTCCGACATAAATTATCATGATTAGAAGCTACAGCACCTTTTTAATTACACTCTGCGGACGAGCCTAACTAAAAATACCTAACGAGACGAACGGTCTCAAACAAGAGAAGCTTTTTAAGTCCCCGCTGCTTTCTCAACCAAATGAAGCCATTGTTCGGCTATCGTGCCTTCATCAGAAAGGGGCTAGCCTGGCACGAACCTATGACTGATACGGACAAGATCAGCCTGTGTGTGAAACCTCTCACAAGTGCGACAGGAGGGATAATGCCCTAATTAGCTAGAAATGCTACTTCGAAAGACATCATATGACAAGGATGTCTAATTTACAACTTCCTCTAACAAGACCCGCCCGAAACGGGACAGCTATTTTCTGCTGACGAAATTTAAAGCTTCATACACTAACTCAATTTCGCCTCGATCGAAAACGCGTGCACAAATAACTGCTAGTGCAAATCAGCACCGAAAATAGCTCCGATCAGACGCTTCTCAACTTGCGACGCGCCGGAAAATCAGCAAAAAAGGCTCACCTCGATAATATCGGCGTTAGTTCGACTCTCGTGCGGTTCATTGTACTCGGTATATTTGAGCAATACTTTGTCCATATCGGTACTGGCGTATTGGAACAGCTTGTTGCCGGAATTGAAGATGATCAAGGCGATCTCGCAATCGCATAATACGGATAACTCGTACGCTTTCTTCATCAAGCCGAATTTCCGTTTCGTGAATGTCACCTGAAAAAAAGAACCGCATAATAATAAGCAATTACAACGCAGATTGCGATGTTAGCGTCAAAATGTGAACTTCATGCATTCGATTCAAGAATGCTGCTTTCATACAACAGATGCTTGCAACGCCAACCCCATGTTCTCATATTTCACATTCAACGCGCAAGTCCTTATTTCGCGTTCGATTTCAATGCTTCTAGCCTACGGTTTTATATAGACCCGTAAACATCTATAAAAAGCCATTTCGATCGCATAAATTTCCGCCTTCAGAACGAAACGACATTCCTCATCGCGCTTACGTAGAACTGGTGACGTCATTTAGACGTGTCGAAAAACTAGGCACCTTATGACTAAAGAAATTCTCCACTATCTGCGGCTGCTAGCCAAACTACTATTCAGCATCTGCTCTGCTTTCAACCAACTTTTTCGAAACGCTTTCTACTAGCCTTTTCGCAAAACGATTGGGTTTCTACGCCTGAACATTCTACTACGCTGCAGCAAGGCCGGTTGGAAGTAGAACCGGCTAAAAATCAAGACGGGAAACCCCTCTGTTACTAAATTGATGTGAACGCCTGTCTAGGCTCAAACTACCACGTCGACCTCGTCGTCGTTTTCAGCAAAGAAAGAAAACGCATACATACGTAAAACCGATAGATAACGCTGGCCACGGCCGCGTGACGCTTTTTTTTGACAGTTTGCTAGCAATAAAGAAGAGAGTCCGAAGATCCGTCCAAGCCGCTTCTATACGCCCGTTCTCAAAAAACACATCAAACCTACACTACAGCACTTATTGCTGCCGAAAATGCACTTCAAGCACAAAATGGTGCTTGCATTCTGCCTCAACAAAATCCACGCAGGAATGTACCAGATCCCAGATCGTGTCCAAAGACCGCATGCAAAAGCTAATTTCGCATAAGACATTTACATAGATGCTCATTGGAAAAGCAGCGGAAAACGCCAATTTCCGCGCTTCTACACGCATTCAGATGGACGTAGTCGATGTATTCATGCATTTCCGACTACGAACGTAATCATTCGTTGTTTCAGCCGTACTTTCGTTCAATGTCGTTTTCACGAAGTTCCCTATTTAGTCATATTTGAGGAAAGAACCCTCGCATTCAAACTCTATGTACGACCATAGACGATGCAGAAGAACAAGGGCCGAATGGCAAAAACATCATTGCACGTCCTGGCAACAGGTACCAACGAACCACCAACGCCTTTATCACCCGAACCTTTAGCTGTGAACGCGCAATTTTACTCCGCCAAACCCTCCTAACCTGGTAAACACTTTTAATAATTTTCACGAAGCCCTATTATCAATGCTTTGAACGCGTGAATAGTTTCACGCGAAAAACTGTAAAAGTCTCTCCTATTTCCTCCTATAGCTGTCGGCTCAAAATGATCAACATGCGAGTTAAATAAAACTCATAAACCCCATCCGAACTGGTGCCTCGAGGCAACCGAGAAAGAAAACACGCGTTTGCTGCGTCATTCTTGACGCCTGGCCAGTTTCTGCCAACTCGTCGAAAGATCCAACAGATTGTTGGAATCCATGCAGTAGTTGCAGGTATCATCATCGTTCGTTGGCATACGTTCTACTCGACTCGACTCGACTCGACGCCTATATTTGACGAGCTTTCATAATAGCCGTTAGCAAAATCGGCCAGCCGGTTTTCGAGCATCAACCGCTGATGGATTGAAAGGAGAATGAAAAAGCGAAAATCTCCATACCCATGTACAGAGAATATGAACACCTATCCTCAACTCACTATACACCCTACGAAATGCCTATCCACAAACAGCGGAGAAGCCTCCAGGACACACACACGGAGGCGATCACATCCGCTACACACCGATGCAAACAAGTCAAATTCCAATTCCAAAAACGGACCGATTCATAACGCGCAAAAAGTACGCAGAAGATGAGCTACTGGCTTAGCTGCGGGTCAATTCGACTTTCACCAGTCATTGAAGAACTGGAAACATCTAATTTTGGAATCTTCTGCTCCGCTTTTACCTACGCTCATTCACTACAAACTAGCCGTTCACCCCACAAAAGGGTGTAACCGGAACTAGACTATCGAAATATTTCCTCTCTCAGTTCAACTCAACCTGCACCACACCCATACTAGAGAACGAGATGCAAAAACGTGCATGACTTCCCGAAGACCACACCTGGTGTCTTTAGGCGTAAAAACAGCTGTGGTGAACGACGCGTTCACAGCCCAAAATTATACCAACCCCGAGACAGGGTGGATCAAAATGCAAACAGCATCCTTATACTCCTCACTCACACGCATGTGCATCAATAAGAATAAATACAGCCACGTACCTGTCTATTTCTTTCATCCTGAATTCGTGATATTGTAATTTTCTTGCGGCCCATGGTTGCGTCGTTATCACCCACGAGATCGTTGTAGTAATAAAATCGACGATGCTTGTTGATGTAGGATGATGAGAGCGGCTGATTCGGCTCCTCGGGGCCAGTAGTTGAGGTGATCAGTGGCTTTGGACGAAATAATATCAACCGTGGTCGGAGTTGCAATAGGTGCGTCGAAATCTAAGCACGAAGACGATAACGAAGTCTCGTTGGCTTGTCCTCCGTCGTTGGAACGTGCTGGCCGTCCTCGATAGCGCCGTCGTTGACACGAGAACAACAACTCGTCTTTGGCCGTCTAAAAATCGAAGCTATAGCAGCCCATGCGATGACAACAGGCCAGAAACTCTCTCCAGCTAGTATGCGCTACTCGTCTTACTATGTACGCTCAATGCTGGCTGCCGCGTTTTGCTAGCTTATTGCTGCCGCGAAGAAGTAAAAAGAAGCACTCCTAGTACTACAAGAAGACCAGCCAGCAATAACAAAAATTCAGTAACCAGCAAGCTAGTCCCACACTGGACAGGACCGGCTACCAAATGCTGCTTCTACTGACAGCTAGATGATCATCATAGACGTCGTATGCCACGGATGACCGACCGGCAGCGGCCTTGACAAGCAAAAATCGTCCATAGCCGAACGAGTTCGCAAAAATACGTCAACCGAAAACTTTCACCAACAACTTTTACGCGTTCTGCTTGCTCGATGAGAGAGAGTGGAGAAAAACTCCTCTCCTCTCCAACAGAACAGACGAAAGGGACAGTACAAATCAACTATCCCCCAATGTCAACGGCACCGGTCACGACTCTGGTATTATATGAAGTCCTATTGTTTAGCTAACATTTAAAAGCGGTCCGCCTGTCGTTCTACTCGAACGCTCACCTGCATGTCGAGCGTTTTACTGGGCGAATGGCAAATGAAATCTCAACTCACGCAAGTATTCTTCATCGCATTCGTAAAAGAAGAGCATCAAAAAAACGCAGAAAAGAATGCAATACCGCTACTAGAATCCATCATCGAAATCATTGTCTCCCCCCCCCCCCTTCCACCCCAGCATTAAAAGCATGCTCTCGAGCAGACCCTGGTCGATGCTCATTTGTTGCCAAACCGTGGGAAATTCATGTCTATTTTAGTCCGCGGTTTTCTCGCGCCTTCGATCACGCCCTGAGAATTGGTAACTATTTTTATTGGTGGGCAACGCTATTTATACTATGCCGCCCGAAATAACGTGGAAATCACCCCACCCGTCGGCTCAGCTCGGCGTTCCCCATCCTCTTCTCACTCGTTTTTCTTTCACTCGCTCTCGCGAGAGAGCTGCATACGACAAGCAGCCACCCACGCAGCACCACGACCGCGTATAGATTCAGATCCAACATAGGTATAAAGGTACAAGAAAAGCGAAAGCGGACGACAGAAATAGCAGCAACGCCACTTTCCACTGGCCACGGCCCTCCTCGAGAAAGCCGTACGACCTAGTGAACGCGTAAGCTGAGCTTCTACTTCTTCGTCAATCCGGCTGGCCGGCCAGGGATCGAAGCCAGCTAACATAACACGGCCTTTTCCTCCTACGATCCACGGCCAAAGAAGGACCGCCCTCCAACGGCCTTATAATAAAAGGTATTGGATCACGCGAAAAACTCGCCTCCAACAACTGCCACTAATTGGCAAACCTCCCACCTCAATCCGAAAGAATTGCTTGAGAAAATGCCAATGATGAAAATCCACAATCGCCGAAAACTCGTTCATTCGACCAGTGATGGACGACGACATAAAACAAGCGCGCCGTGTATGACGATGATCAACGAGCGAGTCACAGTGGCTCAAAAATGCGAGTCCAGCAAACCTATACACCATGATTGGCCAGTCGAGCAACCGAACATCTGTTCTCTTCCTCGCATCTGCGGGAAGTCGATGCTTAAGAAGAAAGGAAGTTTGATATAACGAAAGCCATCCTCAACTATTCTCTTCTTCCAATACTAAAACGAACGGCTGGCCGCCATGTCGTTCAATCCAAGCTCACTATCTGAGAATTCCTTCCAGTGCATCACTGGTCTCAAATGCTAGCTAAACCGCATATGCCTCGAAACCTATGAACAACAAAATCCAGCTACTATGGACCAACCAACAAAAACGAAGCTTGCATTCATAGCGAGCATTCTCAAACTGCCATTCTGAACTTCAAGGCAGTAATGGCAATTATGCCACGAGTTGCAAACGACTTCTCAAGCATTCGTACATAACTAAAGGTCACAATCGTGACAGCAAAGGCTGGTGTCACCCGTGAAAATAGGCAATTGCAAAACTGGACGAACCTTACACGAGACGATTGCTTGCAAGGGCAAAAACAGCCAATTCAAGCTAGAATACGTAACGAGGGACAGTTCCCAGCTCCAATTGTATGACGTCACGACCGCCTTTGGTGTCTACTGTTTAACCATCAAACACAACTGCTACGCATTTTTCGCCTATCCAGATTCTGAAGCAAGCCTCAATGTAAGCAAGAATCGTCTACCATCAACGACGACATCGTTGATATTCCTGTGAATTCGGAACAGAATTAGCGTTCAGACGCCTCTCTCCGTCTAGAACGGACAGCACGATTATATCAACCGCCGATGAATTCTATCCAAGTATTCGCTCATCTAGCATGAAACGCATGCCCTTGCAAGCATAATAAACATATCCTAACCTAATCTAATCTAAACCAAACCAGATTCACTCCCGGCAATTGCCAGGATAAAAATCCACGCCAAACATGGCAGGTACGGTGCCGTCCAAGCCAAAATATGCAGAAACTTTGCAACGCAAAGCCATGCCGACTGCGACCTCCAGCCACAGTTTGGCCTCATCAATGTCAAACATACGCATAGACCAACCCAATCCCTCATGCTCAAAAAAGCCAAACATGACAACCAAGCTACTATATTCGGTATTCACCGAAAACGGTAATAGCATAATCCGGGAGAGTAGGCAAAACCGATGAGCACCCCTAGGTCATGACAATGTAATTGCGGAACTAGTAAAAGTACTCGACGAACTCGCTTGCCGCTTACACGCCGAAAATTCTCCTATAAACCCTTCCCCGCCTGTATCAACGTCAGAAACGCAAAGCAAGCGTTTTTAAAATTCCAACTTTTCTAAGCGGTATGTATGGTACTTCTCGCTGCTGGCGAGCAAACTAAACCAAACCGCACTTCTACTTCACTAATCCAGCCGAAAAACGATGGAGCATCAGCAAGAATCATCCTTTGCTTGAGATAAACAACGCAATAATGCACCTACAAACTGGCCCTCCCTGTCCAACAGCAGAAGCCGAAAGCCAAAGGGCAATCCAAGCGTAGTTTCACCTTTCACACTTCTGATTCTTTCACGGTGGGTGAAAATACTGTCCGTCGTATTACAGCTGAGATTTGAGAACTAACCGCGGCCCACACCCTAGGACAGAAAAGCCGGCTATTGAAAACCCATCCCACACGCGCATCCTATCCCAAGTCCACGCTCCAACGACCTACACAAGACGAGGAATACGAACGGTGAACGCGTTTTTAGGTCGACTTTCTCAAGCTAAAGGCCAAGCAAGCAGCTGGCCAAAAGAATAGCGAATAAGACGAAGACGAATCCTCGCGATTGTCCAAACTGGACTAACTAGGCCTCAATTTCGAACGGCGAATAACTAACATTCGCTGCTACACAATCGTGCTGAATCCTCTTCTCCTCACCAATTTGAAAAGTGAAATCAAGTTCAAACAGGGGGACCAAATAACCATTAAACTGCACTCCATCCGGTCCTAGCCAAACGCGCCACGGATGACCGGTTGTAAACCGGAATGCAACGATGAAGAACGGCCTCATCCTAGCATATTTTCGAAATTGGAAAAGCTAAATTTATAACTATCCTACACACGCGCCAGTCCATAACTGGAATTCAGCTATTTCACTCGCATAAAAATTCGCGAATATTAGCTATCCTCTACTAAAGCCTATTCCTATTTTCTATACTGTGCAATCAAACTATACATACACGTACCTGGGCCAAAATATGTAGAAAATTGGCGGTAAATCTCCTTTTCGGCGAAATCCGAGTAAATTTCACCACACCGTCGGAATTGTCCAATAATTATTGGATAACCGACGACTTTAAACCGTAATAATCCATCCTCCAATGATTACAATCATACTTTTTGTGAAATTTTTGAACTTTTTCCATATCAATTTCTCCAATCCTAAAATTCCGGAATATTTGCCAAAAAAGTACTGTAAAAGCTACCGCGCACAGCAGATGCTCAGGCGCGGGAACTGCTTATATCACGTTCAAATTTACTTTCAACGTATTCCACAAAATATTGTAATTTTGAATTTTATATTCCAATGCGATGAAATAAAATACGAATTTTTCAATGCTAAACGAGCCCGGAAGCATATACAAGCATTCCGCATGCCCGAAATTCTAGAAACTGGAAAATGGCTTTTCCAGCTGACTTTTTGATGACGTAAAAATTCCTTTTGCGTACATGAATAAAATCTATTCAATTTTACAATCATCCCCTTTCTGCTGCACCTGTTTCATCAAAAAACGTCATCAAGCCGGGAAATACTCTTGCTTACTTTGACGCAAAAACTCGCCAAATGTGGAATGCAAACTGGAGCAGGTGCTTATTTATTTTATTCAATTTTAAATATTCGTGTGATTAATGAACGATACACGCATTTTCTGGAACAGGTCGACCTGCTGATTCTAAAAATCACGTTTATTGTGCTGCGTGATCGATATTTAGGGATTTGATCACAATGATCAACTTTCTATAGAGACGTGATAGCTCGATTTTGACGACGCTAATCGATTCTTTGTGCTTGATTGTCCAGGAAAATGTACCCATATGTCATATCTAGCTTTGTTCTATGGAAAAATATCATTGATCGTTGATTCTGTGCAAAGTGGACATTTTCAAAATTTCAAAATCGGCAATTTACACGATCAGTGCAATGAAAGCATGTTGTTTAGGATAGCTTGACACGCTGATCATCGTGGTGCCATTACTTTTCCTTTAGGACGCATATTGCAAAAGTTGATCAGAAATATCGATTTCTGATATAATTGTGATCGATCGATTTTGACTTCACCAATCGATAGAACGCGATCGATTACCCAGGAAAATGCATTCATATTCCTGATATCGCCCTATTTTCTGCATAATAATCATTGATCAAAGATCATATGCTGAAGGATAGCCACCATAAATTTCAAAAATCGATTTTGACCTAATTGGTGCTTCAAATGCGTATTGCCTGGGATAACTAATCAGGCTGATTCTAAAAATCGACTTTATTTCCATCTCCGATCAGTATTTACAGACTTGATTAGATATATCGATTTCCGATATATCGATTTCTGATCGATCTGAACAGCATCCGGTGATAGGACGCGATCGATTGAATTGGTGTATATGCTTATATATCGTCTCAATCATTCAATGAGCGTGGAAAAATCATTTCCAAAATTTGCATGGTGTACTGTAGCCGCATGGTGAATTTTTCCTGTCAAAAATCCCTATGGGAATGTAACCGCTATGGGATTTTTCGATACGCTTCGTACGGTGAAAAATCACTCTATTGATCAAGTCGATTTCTTCAGATATCGATCTCTGATATGTCACGAGTTTTTCTTTTCCTATTCTATCGATCAGTGAGAAATTCGATCGATTTTCATTATGATCTGGTGCCAGTGAGGCCCCGTCTATGTGCTCGTTTCTGATTGGCCGAGACGTTTCGGTGCGGTACTAGGCTCCGCCCATCGAAATTCAGTATCTGTTGGATGAAGAGTGAAAAATTAGTCAATTTTTCCTGCAAAATATTCTCGCCTTGATTTGATGAAATGACGATAAGTTAAACCCTGTTTTTAATGACCTTAGGAGAACCCGCAGGTGTGTGTTCCTTCAATTTGCGGACCAAAATCCGCGC